>VDFB02269744.1:106937-275570 GCA_007258455.2 Sequoia sempervirens | reverse complement strand
CATAATGAAAGACATACCAATGAAAATCACTCCAAGGTTGGTTATCTAAAATACTATGTAAAGATCCTAATAAATGCAAGTAAATGGTAGAAAATTGAGGTAGGATTTAATGTATGTTAAAAATTAGTCCCTAATTAGATCTAAAAGAAGTGTGAACTCTAAACTCATTAAAAGGGTGAATAGCATGGATTAAACATAGAGCGTGTATATAAGTACACTAAACATTATAATAAGAATGTATGAACGAAACTCACAAATAAAAGACATAAGATATAAAAATAGAAAATGACATATTTGAAAATCTTAAAATTGAAGAGAAAACTCTATGTGGAAAATGAGGTAGTGTAAGGTTGGATGGGCTCACAAAAATGTTAAGAAAAATAACTTTTTCGTAAGCTTAATCTAGGCTAGTCCAATATAATGCATACAACTTAGTATAAATCAATCAAATTAAATCAATTGAAAATTGTGGGAGTAATACTTGAATAATTAAATGCTAAGGGATGAAGATACTTAGCTTTAGGATGATGGAAAAGAAATAACTCTTATGTCGCATTGATTTCCACCTATCTTGAGAGTAAAAAATGGCTCATTTCTATTTATACTTTACCTTGAAATCAAAATAGGGTGAAAAATCTATTGTGGGTTTAATTTACAAATCTAGGTCAATTTCGTGAGCTCAAATTTGTCCTATAGCTTGTTGATTTGATCTAGTTGATTATGAGTGCTTCTTTACTAATTTGCTTGATTTGCGCTTCTCTACTTGTCAAAGACTAGTAATATTGAAAAACGCCTTGAGAAGTCTACTAGATCACTAAAGTCAAATTCTGCCCGGCCACCACCCCCTTGAAAAGACTCCATTGATGAGACTGAGTTAATGGTTGAAGCAATGATGAATAAAACTAAGAGATGATAAAAAATTGGGTTCACCCATTGCACCTTCTAGTTTTATTTCCAATCATGACAAATATATTTTGAGAGGTGTTGTATTAATGCGTGTCAGAGTTTAACGCGTGTTGACTGAAGGTTCCGTGGTCAAGACGGAGGGAGTCACATGAGACAAATAAGAACTTTATGAGTGTTACCCAAAGTCAACATTTTCATTAATTCGAAAAGAAAGTGGGCGGAGTTAGTTGACCAGAGTTAATATGGACAAAGAGCGGCAGTGGGACACGTAGCACTATTCCCATTCCGCGTAAGACCACAAGGAGACCTACCTACCTTTCTCTTTAAATATTCCACTAATGCTCTCCCCTAAATAAGCCACGAAGGTAAAAGTCTATATCAAAGCTTACGAGTAAGAAAATGGGGACCCCCAAAAAAAGATAAAAAGTGTGTGTATATTCACTAATTTTCTAGTGTTTATTTAGACAGCTATGAAATAAAGTTGTTTTTATATACATATGATCTTACTAACCAAAACTTTTTAGAATTGATAAGTAGGGGTATTTTCCAGAGCATGTCAAATTGCGATATTGTTCTCAGGATTCCAGTGTGTAGTTTTATGGGTCAATGAGTTTGACTCATAAAACTACACGATTGAATCGTGATAGAAAAATTACACTTTTTATCATTGGTTTGTGAAGAGGTAGGGGTGTTAGTGACTCTTGGTAAAATCAAGATTATGATTTTATTTTATAAAGAAAAAAAAAAAATTGAAAAAAGGAAGTTCTTTCTGAGTGATAGAGGGATATAAATATTTGATTTCAATTTCATAATATATTTAGTTAGAAAATTTGTATGGTAAAAATAATAAAAAAGGGGGTTAGAAAGTTCAATACTTGCTACAACATAAATGTAGGAGTGCAAATTATGAGATTGGAAAATGAAAAGGATCTAATTTGAGTTGCTTGTTATATTGATGGTGTTTTATGGATATGAAGTTTGGGGTAGAGACACATTAGAACTTAAATGGAGATAAATCAAGAGTCTACAAAAGCATTTAATCAAAAGTAGTTTCTAAACTAAAACATTTACTCTATTTGAGATTTTATTAATTGAGACACGCTCTTTCCCATTGAAACATTGGCGTTGATCATTATGCTAAGTTACCTAAAGAAAATAGAGAATATGGAACCACATTGATGGCCCAAAATTGTAGAGGAGGAAAAGTTAAGTACAAGAAAGAGCACATGGATGAAATAAAATACCGAGTGGATGAATAGATGGGACATTGAAATGCAATAATGCTTAAACATTAATGGTGAAAACAAAATATATGTAGGAGAAAAATTCAAGGTAACCAGGTGAAAAAAGTAGCTCAAGAGAAAGAGTAAACACTATGTCAAAATTCAATCCCACTTCTAGCCACGAACAGAAAGCATATATGGAAGCAAAAATAAAATGAAAAAGTGAAAATGTTGATAACTTAGCTAAGGACTAGTTCACATAATCTTAGGTGTGAGATTGAAAGGTAGATAATGCCTAAAGAAGATTGGGTAGATAAAATATGCTATTTTTGTATTTTGGGGTTAATAGAAATAGAATGCCACTACATCATAGAATATTCAAGTTACAAGCTTATTCAAATAAAGTACATTGAAATCTTGGAAGTTGACTCCTTCTCTACCTTGTTTGGAGGGGACATACTAACAAAAATAATATACTTTTTGATCAAGATTCATAGTAGAAGATTCAAGATTAAAAAAAATGGATATTACTTAGACATAACTTGGGTAGCACTTATTGATAGAGTTTTTGAGCAATGCCTTTACTTTTAGGTGAATACCACATATAACTTGGTTTTGTGGATATTAAAAGAATCCATTCATCCGTACTCCACATCAATGCAAGACCATTTACACATCCAAATGACTCTTTATTCTCACTTCAAGCCTTTTCTACTATCCAAGATACTAGTGCAATGCCTTCATGTCCTTTGAATAGGCTCACACCTACTTATGTCCCCTAAATTTAAACTTTTATTACCCAACCATTTTCTTTTTACTCCCTCAAAATTCAAATTCACTTCCAATTGTCAAAAGAGGGCCACAACATGCTTGTAAAATAAATTTAAAGTAATGAATGCACAGAAACTAAGGATACTTTACATACACTTTCCACATAAGATCTATGTAATAACCCATTCCTAATTATTACCAAATTATTATTATTGTAAATGACACATGAATATACTCCAAATTAAAAAGACATAACTAGTGGCTAAAGTCAATCATAGCTACACATGTCCATTTAAAATGAGTCGAAGATTCATATATTCACTTCAAAATTCAAATTATAATATCAAGATTTACTTGGCACCTAAGGCCACAATGTCATTACATAGTACATTTCTCATCAAGTACATGAATGAATAACATCAAGATATATCAAAGACTATGATAGTCTGGGAACAACTAAGGTTCTTCTTCAACACTCGCCTCCATTGGTGGGTGAGAACATGGTTGAAGTGCTTTACCGCCCAACCACGAAGCTTACGCTTCCCCGATATTCTTCTGACTTGAAGAATGCCTGGCCCTGCACGAAAATTTTAGCAAGAGAACAACCTACAAGGTGGAATCTGGTGCGTGCCCATACATCAACATGCAATTTTTATCTACAATTTAGAAAATAAAGTGCAAGATCTATGCTAGGAATGGCAGAGAGTGAAATCATAGAGTTCATTCATACATACATAATGAACCATATTGCTTGGCCAAGAATAATAAGTGTGTTGCAACAACAACAAACGATAGGTTCTAGCAAAGCAAACCTATACTCTCTGAACTCATTTCGGCACCCGTCCCAGAAGGTAACTTTCTTCTATAACAACTATCTACCCTCTAATAACAACTACCCATAGATGCTCTAGTCAACTAAGGTATCACTATTCTATTCAAGTATCAAATATTCATGCATACACGTCTTCAAGGAAGAGACAAAATACAAATTTATACTCAAAACATAAAATCAAAATTGATGGTTCATAGAGTATTTCAAAAATAGTCATATCATTCTTATGACTAGTTTCTACTTAACAACTTAAGCATTTTTCTTTAAAATGTACTAAAAACAAAAGAAGGCATGTCACAAGTATGTGTATATACATAAACAAAGTCTATGAGCATACACA
Organism: Sequoia sempervirens; assembly: GCA_007258455.2. Lineage (NCBI taxonomy): Eukaryota > Viridiplantae > Streptophyta > Pinopsida > Cupressales > Cupressaceae > Sequoia > Sequoia sempervirens. The sequence goes on along the minus strand of VDFB02269744.1, from coordinate 271,498 downwards.
TATATGTGCCTACTAATGTTAAAGTTTGTGCATACATTCTAAAATAATCATTATTCATATCGTAATCTTTCAATAGTATTTTAATTGATGTTTCATTGTCAAAATAAATGTTCTAAGCAAGTCTTATCCTAACAGTTTCTCGCATACTGTTATATTCTAACATTTGCTGTTTGTATAAGAACATTCATCGTTTAAATAGAATGAGTACTATTTCCTACTAAACAGTCATAAAATAAGTTATTTTTACATGCATTCATTGTTTTAACAAAACATGTATTGTTTCCTACTAAATAGTCATAAAGTAAGTTGTTTACATGCTAAATAGTCATAAAATCATTTGTTTATACATGAACATTCATTATTTTAACAAAATAGGTACTGTTTCCTACTAAACAGTCATAAAGTAAGTTGTTTACATACTAAATAGTCATAAAATAAGTTATTTCTAGCTATAAAGACAATTTTCAATTAAACAGAGTAGTTTGCTAAAGAATATCTTCTATTTACATCATTACATTTTTGTTTAAAACTAATAGAATATATTTGATGACAATTAATGTCGTTTACACATTTTGTTGATCTTAAGTTGTTTATAAGCAATTGTTCACCGTTTAATACTGAATGGATTTGTCCACCATGAACAAAAATTAAACAAATCAGAAAGCATAGTTTCAACCTTAAGAACATAATGTCTTTAATCTAGATCTTGAAATCTTTCATCACTGGTATCACTATGAACATCTTTAATATTATAAGGGGACCAACTTCGACATGCTTCTCAAAGTGAGTTTCTTAAGCAAATTTTTTAGTTAAGAAAACAAAGAGGTTTCAGGGTCTATGGTACTTTTGCCTACATAGGCTGCATAAAAAAGACCAGGATTTTTTTCTAGATTACGACCCATTTCTATGGTCGGGTATTCCTATCTTAACCTCAAGTTTCATTCAAAGTTACCCTTTCAGGTATTCTGGTGTATACCTTAATGCATGCTGCTCTATACTTCATGTAGACCCATATATGCTTCTAAAACAATAATTTACACTATCCATCTTTACAGGTTTTCGAAGAAATTAACAACCATCGATTCTTCAAATTGAGGCTTCTTTTATACACATATGATTACCAGTGACCTGCATAAAAGAATGATTTACCCTTTCACCATTATTGGCTAGGCTAATAATGGGAAACATTTTCTTTAAAGGATAGCTCAGTCGACACATACTGAAGGTACCATAGAGGTTTATTTCCTCTTTACACAGGTTCGGTAGGAAAACCTTACACAATCAACACCAAATGGTACACATTGAATCAGAAGATATGGCTTGCTCTATTGAGCGAACATTCTTAACAGTCACTTTTAAGATTTCGATGTCTTAGACTAGCATATCTAGCTGAATGGCTCCATTCAAAAAAAGACTAACATGAGAAGGACGAAGGGCCATGCAAATCCCTTGAGGGTGATCGTCAAAACTATTCATTTGACTCAAGCCGAAACACATAGGCGAATACATTGCATGCCCCTATACTATCGGTTCTACCAACATATGCAATGATAAACATAAACAAGGAAGATATATGATAGTGATATCGACACAAATTTATGAATCGAATTACCTCAATGGATGAGCCTGTCGAATTGAATATTTCCTCAAATTTTTCCTACAACTTCGATCTCTTTTTTTCTTTTTGGGTGCTTGTCAATTTCCTTCCTTATCATTCTCCTGCTTTTTCCACCACCTTCATTCAAAACAATGGTAAAAACCCCCTCTTTTTGCATGCGGCTGGGTGCTAATATTATAGCAATTTCCTACCATAGCCACCCTCCAATTTTGAATAATGCCATTATTATTGGGCAGGCCATGACCATCGTGGGTCTACCTTGTAATCTTCATTGATTTTACCACAGTCTAATTCTTAAAGCATTAGTTATCAACTTAATTTCCATTTAAAATTTGAACATGAATACGTATGTGTATGTGCATATATATATATATAATTACACATATTTGTATCTCTATGCATTTAAATGATTTCATTTACATCTTACCATGCATTTGAATAATGTATATATATATGTATGTATTTATATATATATGTGTGTGTGTGTGTGTGTGTATTTATATATATGTATTTGTATATATATATGTGTGTGTGTGTGTGTTCGATTTACATACACATATATATGTATATATGCATATATTTTAAATAAAACATTCATATACAAGTTTCTTATTATGGAATGACTCAAAGGTTCCATACACTATCATTTTAAGTAAGGAACTTTAAATTTTACATTTCAAGCTTCTTTACATATATATAATTTCTACACTAAAGAAGAGAATTTTCTTTACAATGCTCGTTTTAGTTCCTTCAAATCACAAGGCTTGAATAGACAATTAAATCTACTAATCATTCATTTGCAAGCACTGAAAATAGTTCAAATCATAAATATATGCAGATCAATCAAATGCCAGTCATCATGCCATTGTGGTGTGTGCACCCAGATTCCAACTAGCTTACTGTTCGATTTGGCTAAACAATCCTACTTCAACCATGTTTTCGTCCTTCAACCCGTCATCCTGCAACTGCACACACTTGCACTTGCAAATTGATCAGTAACGTTCAAATTCTTGATAACATATAAAAAATAGTTTTCAAAATTCCACAAAGTCAACATCAGTCAACTCCTTATATTCAACATTTGAATCTCCATTAAATATTTAGTTGAATTTCATCAATAATTTAATTTTTGACATTTAAATAAATATGTAATAAAATTGGGTTATGACATCCTTCCCCTCTTGGAAGAGACATCATCCTGATGCCTAGTAAGTTGAAGTAAATAACATCATATCAAATTTGAACATTTATGTCTATTTCAACATCTCATCAAAATATATGTCTATTTCAACATCATTTCAAAATATATGTCTAGCTAAACATCATGTGAAATATATGTCTATTTCAACATCAAAATTTTAAAGCATGAAACATCATAGTATCTCAATCCAAAAATTTCAAACAAAATTATTGAGTTTTTTTTCAAGAAAGCAAGTGTAGAAAGGAGCATTCTATTTCTTCTGCATCCTCCCAAGTAGCACTGTCCTTTGAATACTGGTCCCATTGGACCTTATACTGAGCAATATCTCTGCTCCATAACTTAACGTGGCGTATATCCAAGATTCTAATGGGATCTACTAGCACCACTCCTGGATCCTGTACCTGTAAGGATTTCCTATCAAGTACATAAGTCACATCAGGATGATATGGCTTAAGCAAAGAAACATGAAACACATTATGAATTTGAGTGAGAGCAGGTGGTAGAGCTAGTCTCTAAGCAACTGGGTTAATCACTTCCAAGACTTCAAATGGTCCCACATATCTTGGTGCCAACTTGGAAGACTTTCCAAAAGTAATAGAGCTTTTATGAGGTTTAAATCTTAAGAAAACCTTATCCCTTGTTGCGAACTATTTAAGAGTTTGATTCTTGTCGGAATAACTCTTCTGTCGGTCTTTGCCTCCTTCAATCTGCTCTTAATGACCCGTATTTTCTCTTCCATTTCCTTAAGCATTTTAGGTCCTACTATGATCCTATCCTCCAGTTTATCCCAACTAATGGGGGTACGACACTTCCTCCCATATAAGGCTTCAAATGGTGTCATGCCTAAGGATGTATGATAGGATTTGTTGTAAGAAAACTCTACCAAAGACAAATATTATTCCTACCTATATTGTTGGTCCATACAATACATTCAGAGGAGGTCTTCGACTACCTAATTCACCCTCTATGTTTTCCTATCAGTTTGAGGATGATAAGCCAAGATGAAATTCAATTTAGTCCCCAATGTTGCATTCAAGGTTATCCAAAACCTTGAGGTCATCCGTGTGTCCCTATCAGAAATGATTGTCTTTGGCACTCCATGCAAACAAAATATCTCTTGAACAAATTTCTTAGCCAAGGTCAACAATCCATCCTTAAGGTTTCCCGGAATGAAGTGCACAACCTTGGTCAACTTATCAATCATGACCAAGATAACGTCATGCTTATTCTTGCTCAACGACAACCCCTATACAAAATCCAAACTGACCACCTTCCATTTATACTCAGGTATGTCATGTGGATACAATAACCCGGTTGGGTGTACATGCTTAGCCTTAACTTGCTGGCACTCCAAGCATCTGGCTATGTACTCCACTACATTCTTCTTGAGTTTGGGCCAAAAATACAGTCTTCAACTCCATGATTATCTTAGATACACTGGTTTGTCCTGAATAAGGTGCATTGTGAACTTCTTCTAAAACCAACTTTCTTAGCTCTCCAGAGTCAGGAATATATATTCTCCCTCCTTAGGTACCTCAAACTTCCATCCGATCAGATTTCATACCCATCGAATCGATGATCCAAAGGATTTTCTGCTAGGGCACTCTTCACTCTTTCATATTGCTCATTCGATAGGTTTTGAATTACTTGTTGCCTCAAGTTAGACCTTGTCAAGATCATGGTTGTCATATGTCTTTGTCTACTAAGAGCATCGACCCCTTTGTTTTCTTTCCCTTTTATGTATTCAATTCCAAAGTCATACTCGCTAAGGAATTCTAGCCACCTTCTGTGTCATGCATTAAGATTTGGATAGGTAAATATGTATCTCAACTCCAAGTGGTTTGTCTTGAGTTCAAATGGATTTCCCAAAAGGTAATGCCTCCACATCTGTAAGGCATGAGCTATGGCTGCCAATTTCAAATCATGAGGCGCATAGTTTACTTCATGTTGCTTAATATTTCTTGATTCATATGCCACTACTTGTCCATCTTGCATTAATCTTGCTCCCAATCCCTCTCTGGAAGCATTGGTGATTATTGTAAATCTCCCATTAGGATCAGGGATAGTCAGCACAGGTGTTGTAGTGAGCCTCTCCTTTAGGAGTTGGAATGCCTTATCGCATTTCTCGGTCCATTCAAACCATGTTCCCTTCCTTTGGAGTGAGGTAATAGGAGATGCAATCTGGGAGAACCCTTGCACAAACTTCCCATAATATATTGTGAGGCCCATGAAGCTACAAAATTCTGACACATTCTGAGGCACTGCCCATTCCATAATCGCCTTGATCTTTTCAGGGTCCACAAAGATTCCTTCCGCTAAATTGATATGGCCCAAATAGTGCACTCGGTCCTGATAGAATGAACACTTGGACAACTTGCCAAAGAGTTTCCTTTCTCTTAATCGCTAAAAAACTATCCTCAAATGTTCATCATGTTCTTCAATAGTCCTTGAGTAGACTAGAATGTCGTCAATGAAAATCAAGACAAAGTCATCCAAGTAGTCTCTGAATACACTATTCATAAGGTTCATAAAGGCTGCTGGTGCATTAGCTAAATCGAAAGGTACCAGTGTGAACTCATAATTTCCATACCGAGTTTTGAATGTAGTCTTCAAGATATCTTCTTCCTTAATCCTCAATTGATGGTACCCCAACTTGAGATCAAATTTAGAGAACACCAATGCTACCTTCATTTGATCAAACAATTCATCAATCCTCAGGAGTGGATACTGGTTCTTGATGATAACCTTATCCAACATCTGATAATCTATGCACAGACTCAAAGTTCCATCTTTCTTTTTCACAAAATAATTGGCGCTCCCCAAGGAGATACATTGGGTCTTATGAGCCCCCTTATCCAACAATTCCATTATGTGGGCCTTCAACTCATAGAGTTTTGTGGTGATCATTTGATAACGTGCCTTGGATTGAGGCTTAACTCCTGGAACTAGGTCAATAGAAAAATTGAATTCTCGCTTCAGAGGAAATTCTGTAAGTTCATTAGGGAATACGTCCTGGAACTCCTTGAGAATAGGATAATCATCTAAATATGGATCCTTGTTGTCCAGATTACTAACATGCACTACGTAAATTGCACATCCCTTTCAATGATCCTTCTTGAGTTACATCACAAAAATCTGTCTAAGCTCTAAGGGTCTCTGCATTCCACAAACCTCAATTAGGTTTCCATAATCATCTAGATAGTTGAAATTTTTTTCCTCACAGTTAACTAAATATTTTTCTCAGTTAATCAATTTATTCCCAAAATTACATCATATGAGCCTAAGGGTTCCACATACAAGTTGACCTGAGTTTGAAAGGTTGCAAGTTCTAACTCACTACAAAAGAAAGGTACCTGCCCTCCGTTGTGCTCGATTACCATACTAGATTATCCATGAGTTTGACATGTACCTAGGTCTAATGGGTTCTTGGATATTATTCTAGGATCTATAAAACACTCAGTAGCTCTAGTATTGATTAAGATAGAGACAGATTGGCGATAGAGCTTACCCGTTAGATGGATTGGTGAAGCCTGGTATTCTGCTTGCCTATTATCCACTGCAACGTGGATCTGGTGAGTCTGCTGGTAGCTTCCTTCCTTCCATAACTTCGACTGTTGAGGAAAATTCAAGGCATAATGATCACCTCCACAAGTATAACATCCATCAAGAGTCCCTTTGCGACCTCTTGGCTTGTCCTCTCTAAAGCCCTTCTGCTTATGGTCATCCTTTCCCTTACCCTTGTTTGCTTTCTTGTTCTTTCCACCATTACCATCTTCAACCTTCTCTTATGATTCACTTCCCCTCTTAAGATTATGGATCTGATGGCTCTTGTCTCCCTTATGAAATTTATTTTTCCCATAATGAGACTTAGAACTTGAATCACTACGAAGATTTGATAACTATTGTAACTTATGTTCTTGTTTGGTGGCCTTCTGAAAGACTTCATTCATGGTCTAAGGTTCATGCATATCCACCTCGACTCCTATGTGGGGTTTGAGTCCCATTATGAATTTCCAGATACGAAATTGTTCATCCCCTTGATAATGAAGCACATACTTCAACATGTTAGTGAACTTTTCAGAATACTAAATCATAGTCATATTTCCCTGGGTTAAGTTCTAAAATTTTGTCACTTTCTTGTCAAAGAAAAGTTGCAGTAACTGTTGATGACAATGTCACTTGCAACAATAGTGTAGATAAAATACTCACAGGAAAACCGTGAAGAACCTATCTTTACTTGAAAGACTGAACCAGGGCAACATAAGGTGTCCGTATAATAGGGAAAGGTTGACTTAGCTTAATCCCAAGGCTCTGATAGACAGGTCTTGACCATACTAGGTTTGCTTCAGGGTATGATGCGATATTTATGTTAATCTCAAGGGGTCTACATTTATTCCAGTTTCATTAAGAATCATAAGCATTGGATACACGATTTCCAGTTTGATCATAAAATAATCTCATGAAATCAAAAGATTTGCATTAATATTTCATGAACATCAACAATTTTTGCTATCACTTAAGTGGATTTAGCTTTAAGCATTCAACAATTTCATAGAAAATTAAAAAATTTCAATAAATTTCCATTCATTCATCTATTTTTTTGAACATTTTCTAAAATTTAAACATCTAATCTAAAAAAAAAATTAAAAATACTAGAAAATAAAATTTATCCTCGTTATTCTCCACACATGCCCCAAGATTTAATCAAATCAAAACAAACCGCTTTATACTTCACCAGATTATTTCACAGCTAGGCATAAAACGATGCGGGTTTTTAAGGAGAGGGGTTTAGTTTGGACACCAAGTAGGTTCTGTATGCACCCTTAAATGGCGCAACACACAGTCTTGTTTGGCTGAACTAACAAACCAACTACAAAAATACAAGAGATAGGTAGCTATCAAATTGGATTCGGTATTGATTAAGTTCTATGTGCATACAAGTTTTTAGATAGGAATAATTTAAAAAGCAAGAAAAAAGAACAAAACTTAGAGAAGTTTTGGCTCTTCCGACATCCACAAATTCTGAACTTAAAATAAAAGTAAAGCAATAAACGACCTTTTATAGGAACAAGGCCTCAAGAGTTCAAACTTAAAGTCTATCAAGAGAATTAGAAATAGCAAATCAAAATGTAGCTCATGGCATATGCAAGTTGTCATCAAAATCTTCTAGACAAAGTCAAAGCTTTGACTTCTTTAGCAGCAACAACCTTCAACTTCAAACTCTAGTGCACAACACTCTATGTAAAATAAGGCTATCAACATTCCTTAGAACAACGAACGAGAAATTTCTACTGGGATCAAGAACAACCTACAAAATCAACTTCAACAAAATGTCTTTGTGACACTTCTGGTATCCGATATCTAGTACTTCCTCATATCACTTAGAGCTCGGGTTTCGGGAACCTTTCTTCATTTTTCTTCAACTGATACTCTCAGAAAGCATTCAATATCTGATGTATGCACTCTTTTGAAATTCCTTCTATCACTTTCCAACTAAACTTGAGCCTAGTGTAATCTTCTGATATCTGGAGTATGTTGGCATTCCTTTGCACTTTTTTTGTTTCATACTTGACTATAGTGTTTCTGCAATGTATAATTTCATTAATGATTTCTTGGGTTAGCAACTAAACAAGGTCTTTTTATTCTATCAATCCACTCCTTGAAAGATTTTGCTTCTTTACCCTCCTGTCCTAGTGTCTGGGGATCACAATCTTGACCTGCTAACACTTCAATAAAATCTTGATCTTTATCAATCAAGTTACTACATTTCTCGGTGACCTTTTCAAATCTTTCTATACATTTTACTAAAGTGTCACCTTCCCAACTTAACTATTTCTTCCATTTTTCACATAATGGAAGTTCTTGTTTTGAAATTATCTTTTCTCTTATCAATTCTTGGACATCTATTTGAATGAGAGTTTCCATATTTCGCTTCTTAGTATCAACTTGTTCCTGGAAAAATCTACATTCTCCTTTTAGTATTCTCGATTTTTCAAACCAATGGTGTGCTTCCTTATATTTCCCAATCGCATCTATAATAATTTCTTCTCCTTGCCTTACCCAATACTCAATCCATTCCTCAAATACATTCATCCTATGGTGAATTGTTGCAATGGCATCCACCTATTCTTGTGACATAAGTACTAGATTCCGAGGAAATTCAGTCTATGCTTGACCAAATTGGGTTAATAATTTTATAAAATTCTCTAGGATAGCAACCCATTCTTTCAACTCTCTTTTCTTCTATTTACTCTTATGTAGCTTGGCAATAGTTGTTTCTAAATTCATCTTCATTTCTTCTAATTCTTGTGTCCAGGATGAGTGTCCAACATTGATACTTGTTATCTTATACTCCTTAGGAGTTATCTCATGTATTTTTTTATTTGCTACTAGGGTAGCTATATGGATTGTTCTGCCTCCATCTGCATTCTTTTGTATGATGTGTTTCACTTTAGCTCTTCGCCTAGGCTTAGAAGTATGTACTTCTTGCATAAAATTTTTAAGATCTAGAGGTACCAATTCCACTTCCAATGAGGAAGTTAATTCTCTGATTAACCAATCAGGTGCATCTTCATTGTGTTCTACCTTTGTAACACTTCTCTGTTCCTAGTTTTCGATATGCTCAGGAACTTCTCCTCTTACATCTTCAAGTTTATTTGTTACGTCCTTTGAAATAAGAACATCTTCAATATTCTCTGGCATAGACTTTGGATTACTAGAATTCAACACTGTCTCTTTGGCTCCAAGACATATATTTTCTTGTCCAACCAGGTGTTCAACATCAGTTCCTAGGACATCACCTTCTTCATATCCTGTCACATTAGTATTTTCTTCGTTTCTAACCTTATCATCTGAAATTTATGAATGTTCTTCATTTTCAATTTCAACCAGGTCCTCCTTTGATTTCTTAGAGACCCGTGGTTGTTCATTATCATTTTGATCATTCCCTAGTGAAGGCTGGGAATCAAAGGTATCTTCAATAACAATATCATTAGTAGGATCTTGTCCTGCAGTCTCCCCTGTTTCTATTTCAAGAACATCAGGGTTCCCTACTTCTGAAGCGAGTGTTCCTTTTATGAATAATTCTTCTTCAACAAAATTTATAGGAATTGACCCTGTATTTGGAATTTCTTCCACCACTGGTTGTACCATGGTTTTATCTTTAGACTTCTTTTCTTTTACTCATTCCCATATGGTGCCCCACCTATCCATTTTTTCTTTAATCTTAGCTTCATTTGTCTCAAAAACTTCATCTAAAACCACAAGAGTCTTTCCTAGTGCCAGTTTTACAGTAGCCATATTAATTGAAGGGGGAGAAGTGAATAATGTTGTAGCTCTTTGAGATAAGGACCTTGTTTGTGTACCAATATTTTTGTTATCCCCACCTCTTCATCAGTAGTAGGCCTAGTCTTTGGTCTTGTCATGGAAGAAGATGCCACTTTTGGTTTTACTTTTGATTGAACCTTTCCTGATTCAACATCTTTATGTTTACCAACTGGTTTTGATGAAACTCCTTGGTTTGGAGCCTCATGGGTTCTTTCTTCAATGTGAATACCAATAGCTGCTTTACCAACTTTCCTCTTTTTCTTGGCAGGTTCTCCACACTCAGACTCATTCTCTTCTCTTTGTTTCTTTCTTGTATCTTGTGAGTATGTGGGTCTTATTCCTTTCTTTCTTAAAGCTTTACAAAAATCATCTATCCAATGTTGAGTCTGTAGTAGAACCAGTGTAGAGAATTCCTCAATTGATGTTATTTCTTTACTTTCATAATCCGAGTCTAGAATAGGTTCATCATAGACCCTATTTTCATTGTAAGTATTATTCAAAAATTCACCATCATCTTCTTTCATTTGATCTGGAACATCATGAATCTTGAGAATTCATGCAGATTCCAATGATAGTCTTTCATATTTTCTTTTTCTTACTATGTGCTCATCTTCACAATTTAACCAATAGTCTTCTAGATGTTGAACATGAGCATGATAACTAGCTATATTCTTGGCAATATTCCCTTTTGGGTCATAATACTTTATTTGGAGTGGAAAGTACTCCAAATTATACATTTTCAACTCCTCTTCACACAAACTGGATGCTCTAATTGCACTGCATTTGTAATTTCCTATTACAATAGGAAATTTGAAAGAATCCTTTTTATGAGCCGTGCTATAAAGAGCTTGGGATGGATTTAACTGTCTTACCAATTCTAGTAACACCATTTTATCTGTAGGGTACCTGGGCATCATGAAAGGATGTCCATCAAACCCTTCCACCCTAATGTAGGTGAAAGTTGGAAACTAAATGTACCTACCTCCAATCAGTCTAATAACACTTTGTGCTTCCAAAGACAATATTTTTGGCTTTGTCGCCTTCCATTATTCTGACCAACTTCATGGAAAACACATCATTAACTCTCCAGTAATGCTTTGTATCCATGGATAGTCATTTGAGGTAAATGAGCATATATCAAACTATTTCCTACTTCTCTACCCAGAGTACGAATCCTTTTCAACCCTTGCTTATTTTCCCTTAAGGCACAAGAATAAATCACATATGACAACATATAAAAACATTTGGACTTTGGAAATTCATTTATCTGATCATGTAATCTGTCACTAATAAATTTTCCCCAATGCATTGGCATAGGTCCTTCCATCAATTTGGCTATGATTACAAACATCCATGATTCAAATTTACTGGTATCTCACAATCCAACTATCTTTCTTAGCATAGTTATGCTATCTTGAACATCTGGGTTGAACATAGACCTTAGAATTGGCTTTGTCTACTTTGTAATCCTCTCTTGGCACCACTGTGTGTTCATAATTTCTCTATTGTGTTCTTTGGAACTTAGGTAGGTCTTAGCTTTCGCTTTCATATCAATATGGCACATCTGAGTAAATGTAGGAAGCCGAAATATATATATATATATAATTCATTTTTTAAAGAGATCTACATAGGTTCTTCCCTCCTTCTCAATGACTCTTTTGTCTAGGTTGTAGTGGTTTAAACATTCCATAACCAATTCAGGGGCCTCCATTGCTGGCGGAAACCCTCATGCTAAAAGTAACCCACTTGCTATAACATTCCTTGTACACCGAGAAGCGTTTTCTTGCCATGCCCATGTGAGGAATTCAACATTAGAAGACCATCCCATATGAGTATCATTAGCTATCCCACCAATTGGTATAACTTGTGAAGTACAGTATTTTAATTCATCTTCTGGTTTTGCTTCATAAGTACTCATTTTTGTCAGCGTGTTCTATATTTTCAAATATGTGCTTTGTGTGCGAGTTAGGGTTAAATTTAACAATTCATTTTTAACAATTCATAAAACTTTCAATTCACCTTTCGGTTAAATTTAAATAAAAATAATCTAAATTTCAGTTTTTAAAGGGGAATACCACTTTCTTGAGACTTTCATGCATGAAAATGATTAACATAAAAAAATTTATTCAAGACATACCTAGTTTTGCTGGCGATGACAATATTTTCAGAATGCAACCTTGAAACCCTTGGTAGCTGAGTTCTCAGTTTCTCAAAATTTACCTTTCCTTGCACGCCACAGTATTGTTATATCTAACAATTAAATGCAGATTTGATCAATAAAACACACAAAAAATTATAGCAGAAACAAGACAACACAAAGAATTTAACATGCTTCACCCAATCCGGGCTACATCCACAAAACCACAACCATCCAATGATTTTATTATCTAGTGTAAAACATATTACAATCTCGTGAATAATTCCCTACTACAACCCCCCATCCCAACCGCTTATAACAAGATTTTTAGAAGCTTCCAAAATTAGGATTCTACAAAGTTGGTTTATTTTTCGTTTTCAGTGATGACATGAAAAATTAAGGGAATTTTTTTTTCTCCATGAGGATACATGAAGAGTGTACAATATAGCATGATCAATCACCACATACCAACAATCTCCCACTTGCAGACTGATCAAGCTCCACACCAATACAATCTCCCACTTGGAGATTGATCTTGGATGACATTGTTGCACTTATAGCTCCCACTAGGAATAAGCACCTTGGACCCTATTGCTCTGTTATACTTTAAACCATGAAGACCAACTGACCAAATGAAATGATATCTCAACTATATGTGTTTGGTTTTAGAGTGCAAGGAAGAATTCTTTGCAAGATGTATAACACTTTGCCTGTCTGTAAACAAGTGATTGCCAACCTGTTGTTTTCCCAACTCTTCCATGAAAAGTTGTAGCCATATCATCTCCTTTTCCACCTCTATTGCAGCAACATACTTTTCCTCCATGGTGGATAAAGCAACCACCTTTTGCAATCAAGAAATCCAACTCATTATTATCCCACCAACTATAAATACATAACATGTGGTACTCTGCGTAGTATTTATATCCCCTGCCAAATCTAAGTCAACATAGCCTTTTAAATCAGTATTAGAGCCCCCAAAACATAAACATTTATTGGATGTACCTCTCAAATACATGAGAATCCATTTTACCACATTCCAATGTTCAACTCCAAGATGGCTCATATACCTACGAACAACTCCTACAACATGTGCAATATCTGGTCTCGTACATACCATGGCATACATTAAACTACCTATAACTGAAGCATATGGTACCTTGGACATTTTTTCTTCCTCCTCTTGTGTCTTTGGACACATATCCTTAGTCAATTTGACATGACTGGGTAAAGGTGTGTTGACAGCTTTTGCATTCTCCATATGAAATCTTTGCAACACTTTTTCAACATAATCACCCTGAGATAATTTTTTTTGTTGTTTTTCTATCTCTTGTAATCTTCATACCAAGGATTTTTTTTGCTGCCCCCGAATCCTTCATAGCAAATGAATTTGATAACTATTGTTTTAACTCCTTTATGCGATCTATGTAGACCCCGCTACAAGCATATCATCAACATATAAACATAAAATAATGTAGCTATCATCATCCAACCTCTTAAAATAAACACAATGGTCTGAATTACATCGACTGTAGCCATAAAGCTATCAAATTTAATATACCATTGCTAAGGTGCTTGCTTCAAGCCATATAAACTTTTCTTCAATATGCACACTAATTTCTCTTGACCTTTGACCTCAAATCCTTATGGTTGTTCCATATATATTTCCTCTTCCAAATAACCATGGAGAAAGGCTATTTTAACATCAAGCTATTCTAAATGCAAATCTTTAACAACCACAATACTTAAAATAGTACGAATAGAAGTCATTAACAACTGGAGAAAATATTTCATCAAAATCAATACCCTTTTTCTGTGCAAATTCCTTTACAACTAATCTAGCTTTAAATCTTTTCTTACCTCCATCCTCCTCTTTCAGCCTATAAACCCATTTTTTTGGTAAATCCTTTTTACTTGCAGGTAACTTGCATAATTCCCAAGTCTGATTTTTCAGCAAGGAGTCCATTTCTTCTTCCATTCCACGCTCCCACTGAACCGTGGTATCCACCTGCATAGCTCCATTATAACATTTTAGTTCACCAACATCAATTAATTAAATAGAATACAAAGAGGGAGAAAATCTTTTCGAAGGTCTACTTATCCTTGAAGATCGTCTAACATTCAATGGAGTTTGTGGTATTTGTTGTTGTTGTTGTTGCGGAGCATGAGAAACCATTGGAACATTGTTGTTTGGAGTATCATCCAACACTGCATAATTAAATTTTATTTCTTCTCATGTCGCTACAACTGATATTTGTACAACACTTTCTCATTGAATATGACATCCTGCTTATCAAAATTTTTTGATTTTCAAAATCTAAAGTCTATAACCAAATTCATCAATGCCATATCCAACAAATATATATTTCTTTACTTTTGCATCAAGCTTGGTTCTATTTTCAAAATCTACATGTGAAAATGCTTCACAACAAAAGGTTTTGAGAAAATAATAACTCACCTTCTTACTTGTCCATGCTTCCTCTGGAATACCACAACCCAAAGGATTAGAGGGACCTCTACTAATTAAATAAACATCAGTGTTTATAGCCTCTTCCCACATGTTTAAAGGCAACCCAACATGCAATCTCATAGTCCATGCACACTCCATTATTGTTCTATTCATGCGCTCAACCACTCCATTTTCATGTGGAGTCCTTGGAATCATTTTTTGCCTATGAATACCATTTGAGGAGCAATAATCTTCAAACTCTTTGCTACAATACTCACCACCATTATCAGATCTAAGACATTTTAACTTTTTACCCGTCTCATTCTCAACCAAGCTTCTCCATTTTTAAATTTTTTTAAATACATCAAATTTCTTCCTAAGGAAATAAATCCATACCTTCTTAGTTGCATCATTAATGAATGTAACATAATACTGAGAGGCAACGAGAGAATATACCTAAGCTAGTCCCCATACATCCATATGCACAAACTCCAATTTTTCATCTTTCTTTTGTTTCCCATCCTTGAGAAAAATTACTCTCTTTTGTTTTCCATACACACAACTTTCACAAAAATCCATATTAACACATTTTAGACCTGGTAAAACATTCTTTGAATGAAGTAATTTCATACCTTTTGCACTCATAGCCCAAGTCTATTATGCCATAGTGTTGATTCAGAAACCACAACAACTATATGATTTTCTACCTACTGAACTACAACTGTTCCTGAACAATGATTTTTATCTGCAATAGCTAAAGTAGAAGGAACAGTATGATTTGTACAAATATATAAGGTGCCTACTTTAACATCTTTTTCTACCACTAAGGCACCTTTTGTAACCTTCTAATTTTTATCACTAAATGTAACAAAACAACCTTCATCATCTAGTTTCCTTGCTGAAATTAAATTTCTTCTTAACTTTGGAATGTGCCTTACCTCATGTAGTAGCCAATGATGCCCATTCTGCAACTTAATCTTGTTTCTTCCCTTTCCAACAATTTGACAGGGTTCGTTATCTTCCAAATAAATTAGCCCAAAATTCCCTTGGACATAATCAAGAAAATAACTTCTATGGGGCGTAGCACGAAATGAAGCCCCCGAATATAACACCCAAGAATCATCAACATTATCAAGGGAAAGAATCAAAGCATCCTCATCAGATTTATTACTTATCACATTTGCCTCTGTATTTCCTTCCTTTTTGTCTCCTTTATTTTTTTGAGACCAATAATCTTTCTTTAAATGACTCGGCTTGCCACAGTACCAACAATCCTTTTTATCTCTAGATTGGGACCTTTTGTCCTTTGATTTTACTCATGACTTCCCACGACTTCTAGAATTTTTTCCTCTCTCCTTTGTTCTACCTCTGCTTTCTGTATTCAAAACACTTCCTGATGTGGATGTTCCACCTAAGCTTTTCCTACGAATTACCTCACTCAAAATAACACCAACAACATAATAAAATTTTAATGTATTTGAACCAGAATAGAATTGCTAACAACCATTACCAAGCTATTCCAGCTTTCAGGCAAAGAACACAAAATCAAAAGAGCCCTAACTTCTTCATCAAAGTTTACATTTGTAAAATATAATTGACTCGTAACTGTATTAAACTCATTCAAATGATCAACAATTGACCCACCTTCTACCATTTTCATATTAAATAAATGCTTCATAAGAAATACCTTTTTCGAAGCAAAAGGCTTTTCATATAACTTTTTTAGGGTTTTAATCAACTCTTGAGTTGTCTTTGATGTTGTAATAATAAACACCACCAATTGTGCCAGGCATAAATGAATACTACCAAGTTCCTTTCTGTCCAAAATATCCTGGTCCTCATTAGACATTGTTGAGGGTTTCTTGGTTTTCCCTTCCAATGACCACCATAAATCCTTCTGATAGAGGTATTCCTCCATCTGCGTCTTCCATAACTAATAATTTTTCCCATTAAACTTCTCAACCTTCAACTTACCCTCATCTGCCATTTCTCCCACTCAACCGTGAGACCTTCCTGCTGAGGATAACTGAACACAACCCTGCTTTGATACCACTTGTTAGGGTTAGAAGATAGATATCTAACAATTAAATGCAGATTTGATCAATAAAATAGAGAAATAAAACACACAAAAAATTATAGAAGAAACAAGACAACACAAAGAATTTAACATGGTTCACCCAATCTGGGCTACATCCATAAAACCACAACCCTCCAATGATTTTATTATCTAGTGCAAAACATATTACAATCTCGTGAATAATGCCCTACTGCAACCCCCCATCCCAACTACTTATAATAAGATTTTTAGAAGCTTCTAGAATTAGGGTTCTACAAAGTTGGGTTTTTTTTCTTTTTCGACAATGACGCAAAAAAGTAAGAGAAAAAAAAAATTCTTGGGGGCTGTTGCCCCTGAACCCCCGCTTTTCAAGGGTTGCCGCCCTCAAACCCCCGCCTGGGGCCCAACTTGGCCTTGGACCCTAGCGAGGATACATGAAGAGTGTACAATATAACATGATTAGTCGCCACATCCAACAAGTATTAGTATTGTTCATTCAATGTCCTTTGCAAGTTTGTAGTATGACACAAAGTAGAGTGTTGTAAAAGCAACTACATGCTTGAGGTGATGCCAAGTATGTGTGTAGTTCACCACCTTCATTAATTACTTGTTGCGGTGCATTAATTTCTCGATTAAAGGTGTAATCATGGTGAATTAGGGTTCAAATTATGAACACCTAGGTTTCTACGCGGGCTCACTACTAGAGGAAAAAACAGCATAAAAATATTACATGGCACTCTTATGTCACTTTGATTTGATGAGGAAAAAGAATTTAAGATACGTGATCATTTGCGATCACCAGGATTAACAACCTCCAGTACCGAACCTTGGAAATATTACCAAGAACCGGGACACTTACCTCCAAGCTTTGAAGAAAACTGGGAGTAAAGAGAGGAACCGAGAACTGGGTTCAAGAGAGATCAAAAGTGATTCAAACATTTCATAATATAACCTCTTATTTCTGACCTCTGGCTAAAGAAAATGAAAAGAAAACATTAGACTAACTGATGCAGGAAAACATGACCATCGAGATTGACAACTTTTGAGTGACGACTTACTAGGCGGGACTAGGACAAATCAAAGATACAACATCCTTGATACAACCACAACAACTTTGGGATTTCAGTTTCTAGTAGACTGATAAAAATTTATGAAGAGACCGAGACACCAAATCTAGGAAAGAATTAGGGATTAAATAAAGAACAAGCAAAAATTAAAAATGAAACTTGCAATTTTACCAACCCCCAAAACAATGCCAAAGCAAGCGAAAATGAGAGGAAAGAAAAAAAAAGGGGTCCACAATTTTCCAAGGGGAAAAATGGGGCGTGTTGTGAGACCACACAACAACTAGCAGCCAACAAAACAAAACAAAACAATAGAAAGTCAATTTTGGACCTAAAAACCATGCTCCAACTTTTTTTAGTCTTCTAATCATAAACAATTAGAGCTTCATTCCAACATTCCAATTCCACTTCAGCTAGCATACAAAATTAAGTATTACTGAGCTCACGTGTGTGCAATTTATTATTTCTGCTACAACAAACTTAGAGCATAGAAATTATTTGCATTGACCTATATAATTTGGTAATTCCCTTTCAAGCCAACCATGGATAGAGCCTTACTACCAGTCAACCATCTATAGCCCCGACAAGGTTATCTTTGTAATTCCCCCAAACATAGCTCTACTACCAGTCAAGCGTCTATAGCCTCGGTAGAGATATTTGGATAGCCTAAAGAGTTGATTTCTTTCTTTTTTTATTTCTTTTATAGCTCATTTCAAATTTCTCTTTTTTTTGTTATTTCAATGATAGCTCATTTCAACTTGCAAGCAATGAAGCCCGCTATTAGGTTGATAATTACAGTGGTAGCAAAGGTAGCCTTTTGATTTTTCACTCAATGCAAAGAATTGTTATCCCAAATTCCAATAGATTGATTTAAGATATGGGCGTTTATAGCTCAACATCAACTGAATGATTTATGCTAACTAGAGTAAAAAGAACCGAACAATTCCCCAATTATTTATAATTAAAGGACTACTTTCGGTCAAAACATAGATCAAATTTCTAGAATTGATGTTCTATTACCTTGTTCACCTTCAAAGGTTACCAACTATTGTATAGCCTAATGACACGATACCCCCCAAAAAAGCGAACAAAACAAAGCAACAAATGACTATTTACAAAGCGACAACAAAACTATCTACAAAAAAAACTATTTACAAAAAAAACTATTTACAAAAAACTATTTATAAAAACTATTCACAAAAACTATGACTGGAAATAATGTTTCAGAAATTGCCCATTGACAGGCAATGTGACGTCTTCACCAGTCAAAGTTTTGAGCCTATAGGTGCTATCACCTAAAATTTCAAAAACTTGTTAAGGACATTTCCATAACTTGTCAAACTTACCATGCTCACCTTTACATTCATGGGCTTTGTTCTTGTACAAGACTAATTCAGATATTCTAAAAGTTTTTAATCTAGCCCTTTTGTCAAACCATCTTCTTACCACAGATTGATGCCTAACAAAATGATCTATAGCTCGGGTATGTTTTTCATCTAAATGCATTAATTGCAACAACTGAGCTTCAGTTTGATCATCTAATCCAGCGTATTCTTGAGCAAATTTCCAAGTGGTATTTTCAAGTTTATCGACAATATAGGATCTACCCCATAAACTAGGTGGTAAGGAGAATTTCCCAGCACATATCTCATCCTAGTACAATCTACCCAAAGGGAGAATTTCAACAAAGAATGTCATTCTCTAGGATTCTTTTCAACCAATTTTTTAATTATATCCAACAAATTTTTGTTTGATGACTCTACTAATCCATTTCCCTGTAGATAATAGTTGGATGAGAATTTTAATGTTATACCATATTCAAATGCCCAATTGGAAAACTTTAATGAAGAAAAAGTAGGGCCTTTATCACATACCCGCACATATGGTAATTCAAACCTGGTAATAAGATTTTCCTCCAAAAATTTGATTACCACCTTTGTGGTGCATTGTTTGCTAGGACATGCTTCGGTCCATCTGGTGCAATAATATGTAGCAGTTAATATAAACATGTGACTTGCAGACGATTGAGGATTGATAGTACCAATGAAATCTAGTCCCCATTGTCAAAAAGGGTGCATCCCCATCACCAATTATAATGGATGAGCATTAAATCTTCCTTTATCTACCGCATTTTGACATGTATAGTAGTGTTTCACATGTTCATATGTATCTTTAAAAATCATTGGATAGTAATAACCAGCTCTCAAGATGAGGTGTGCAGTGGCTAAAGGTGCTCCATGAGTTGTTTCAAACTTATCATGTAATTCCTGCAACACTTCATTCACTTCCATTCTATTCAAACATCTTAAATAGATTCCTTCATGATTTCTTTTAAATAGAGCTCCTTCTTTGATCATGTAACTTTGTGATTTTATCTTAAGAGCTCTTCTTTGATTTCTTTGCATATGACCATGGAAAGTATGGTTGACTAAATAATGCCATATATCTGAATACCAATCTTGATCTTTTACATCTAGAGTATACTATTGGCTAGAGATTTGTGGATCTATTTTTGTAGTAGATTTAACTAAAGCTTGTCCCCGAAATAGTTTCATGGGTATAATTTCTAAATCAAACTCCTACAAAATCGTAATCCATTTGGCTCTCTTTTCTCCGAGCTCACTATGTGTTAAGAAAATTTTAACTATAGCATCTAAAACAATAGATTTGACTATACTCTTGAGGATGTAATGCCTAAATTTTTGTACTACTTTAACTAAAGCAAAAGGATTGTTTCTCGACATTTGTATATCTTAGGTTCACTTCTTTAAGTGGAGAACTCATAAAAGCAATCACATTTTCTTCTTTGTTCTCGCCCTTCTGTGTTCGTATTGCTGCACAAGTATGTCCAGAAGAAAAAGAGTAAATATAAAAAGGTTTAACATAATTTGGACTTACTAGTACTGGTGCTTCCGCAATTGTAGCTTTTATATTTTTGAAGGCGAGATTAGCCTCATTTGTCCACTCTATCTATGCATCTTTCTTCAACATATCATTGAGTGGTTTTACTATCTCGACAAATATGGTGATAAATTTCCAGACGAAATTGATCTTACTGAAATATGATTTCAATTATTTTTTACTTTCTGGGGGTTGTAACCTGAGAAATGCACTCACTCTTTCCGGGTCTATTAAAATACCTCTTTCAAAAATAATGAGTTCCAATAGTTTACCTTCAGTCACCCCAAAAATACATTTCTTAGGATTTAGTGAAACTTTGTAAGTTTCACACATTTGCAATATTGCTTTGAGATCTCGAACATGATCTCCTTTGTTCTTTGAAAATACTGTGAGGCCATCCATGTAGATGATAATACATTTTCCTATCAAATCTTGAAAAACATAATCCATAGCTCTCTGAAATTTAGCTCCAACATTTATCAATCCAAATGGCATCCTTCTATAAGCAAAAGTTCCCCACTTCATGGTGAATGTTGTCTTCATTTGATCTTCCTTCACTACCATTACTTGATTATATCCAGAGAATCCATCCAAAAAGGACATCATCTATGAAGCATTCACTATTTGTAAAACTTCTTCCAGTGAATGTAGTGGATAATTATCTTTTCTAGATGCCTTCTTAAGATTCTAGAAATCTACGCACAACCGTACATGTCTCCATTATTCTTCCTTACGGGTACCAAATTTTCCACCCAAGTAGAATGTCTGGTAGGAAATATTATTCGAGCTAATAGACGCTTTTGGACTTCTTTTTGGATTAGTGTTTCTAAGAGTGCATTTACTAGACGTTGTTTCTACTGGAAGGGCTTTACATTAGGCTTTAGTTGTATTTTATGTGTGATGATGGAAGTATCATAGGTTTTAAAATCTTCATATGTCCATGCTATAACCTTCCAATAATCTCTGAGTTCCTGAGCGATATTTCTCTTCTATTCTTTAGTATAGACCTTTCCTATAAGCACGTTCTTAGGATCTTCTTTAGTATGCAAATTGTACAACTCAGATTTCCCTCCATCACTTTGGGGAAAATATTTCTCTCGAACTATCTAATCAATGTCAAACAATCTTTCCAACTCAATTATCCATTTTAGAATATTATTACCTTTAGCTTGAGCTAATTCTTCATCTTGAATTTCGCCATTGGGGTGATCCATTTCTTCAATTATTTATGCTTCAAAGATACCAGAGTTAGTAATGAATTTCAATATGTGTCGATCATCTTCAAACACCTGCAAATTTGTAACATTATTAGGAACCAAAGGTAATTGTACCAGTTCAACTACAAATCTCCTCAAATTCGAGGCATCTAAAGGTTCTAAAGCACTGGCAACAGTAGCCAAAGCATTGGATCTTTGATTAAATCTTCTTGGGATGTGAATAATGTTGAAAGCAACGAAATATTCTATTAGATCCCATACTCTAATTCAGAGTCACCGAACACCTTAAGAATTTTGACTTTCTTCTTGATTGCAAGCATCAAACCATGAATAAGAACTTCATATTTTTCCATGTTTTTAGTACATTGAAATTGCAATCGTTAAGTAGCAAGAAAATATTTACCTTGCAGGTTGATGAGTTCAAATCCAATTCCAATTCCTTGCTTCGATTTGGATCCATCAAACTTAAGAATCTAGGCTTGATCATCTGTAGCTTGAAACTTATCATTCTTAAGAGTTGTCAAATTATCCTTTTCGGTTTGTGTAACTTGGACTTTGCATCCAGGTATTTTTGGTTCAGACCTTTTGATCTTATCATGTTCTAGATAGTACTAGCTCTCGATTTTGTGAATTATTTCTAAGCACATCATGCAACTGTCTTTTGAATGTGTAGAATTGTGTAACCTGAACCAATCCCGCAGTAAATTTTTTTTTAGTGAAATTTCAATTTTATTGCTCTTTCAAGCTTCTGTAACAATATTCTTCTAAGATTTATCATACAGACTACTTTCTTCTTTAGAAGAATCACAATCTAGTTCAATTAAAACATTAGTTCCAAGAGTTATCTGATTATGCTTTTCAACATTGTATGTAAATACTTCTTCTATTTTAACTCCTGAGCTTTAGATTCTATAAACCCCTGGTTCTACATCAATATATAGAACTTCATTTTTCTAATCATAATCAGTGATCATGTATTTCATACGTGGTTCTCTTTCAATTCTAATTTGATTAGGAACTCCTTTCCATGGTAACCACATATGTGAGAAATCTATGGCCATATATCCATTCAAAGTCTTTGACCAATCCCTGCTCAATAACATGCCATAAGTATCGAGTATCTCAACGACCTGAATATCTATATAATACTGAATCTTGGGATCTGATGCTAGCTGCATGTGAATATTAGTTAACTCTTCGACTACATTTACTTCAGTTTTATCAAGTTGAGTAACTTTCTTTAAAGAAATTTCTAGAGTTAACCCTAGTGTTTGACATATGGACTAAGGCATCACATTTGTAGACACTCTAAAATCTACTAAAAAATTATGAATATTTTTACCAAATATTCTCAACGTGAGTAAAAATGGTGGGGACTCTAGTTTTCCTTTGTAAAAGGATACTTGTACATCCACCATAGGAACAATGTTCTTGTCTTTTTCCTTAATGGAATTATCTTTCATCTGAGATTCTCTAAATTTTCTTTCCTTTGGAATATCTTCTAAAGTGTTTAAGAAAGCTTTCCTGATCACATGTGTTTTGAGTAATTATGATAAAGAAAGGCTAATTTTTACTTTTTTTTATTTCCTCCGCTAAATAATTAGTCAAGTTGTTTTGATCAACATAATCTACCTTTTCACTTCTGAAACATTTGATGAATTATAATGAGAGGTTACCTTAGGAAACCTTTGAGTATTGCTTGATTTATCATTAGGTGGAGTATTAAAGTTGTTAGGAAGAATTGACATGGTTAATGGCATGTTGAATTTACTTCCACTGTTTATGTTACTTCTCAGGTTATAACTATGTCCTTTCTGATATTGTTGAAATGCATGAATTTCATCAACTTCATCTTGAGGTTCATTTTCATCTTGAAAAGGAAACGTATATGTTTCTAAAGTCATGGCTGAATTGTCTCCTTCATATTCATGAGTATAACTCCTGACAACAGCAGGTGACCTAACATGTTTGGAACTTTCAAGGAATAAAGTAGAATCATATCCTACTGGAACCAATTCATTTCCTTTATAAGGATGGGATTTATGATGTTTGTTGTAATGTTTAACAACCAAAAAAATATATGAAGTGGTTTTAAATTATGGGCAGTCCACTTCAACATGAGCATTTGTATTATGAATTCTACACCAATTATTCATCGTAAGTTCAGCTAATATCACCTTTGATGTGGATCTATCATTAGAAGGATCAGTTTTATCTAAAGGTGTGGATATCCCTCCATCATTTGGTTGTGTGTTCCAAGGTCTAGGTGGTTTGGGAGCGTTATATGCTCGACTTTACGAATTTTAATTGTTATTTTGAGAATAAAAGTTTTGATTTCTTAATTGCATAACCTCTATGGTTAATCTTTTGAGTTGAGCTGTAATTTCTCTAATTTCTTCCTTATCATCTAGAATTTTAACATTTTGACTTTCTCGAGTTTGTGAGAAGAAAAAATTTATGTTAAGATGTAGCTTTGTGATGGCTAGACCAGGGTGAGGGACTAAAGCTTGACTATTTCCTGGTTGAAAGAAAGTATTCTGAGGAAATTTCCCATTCTGGACCATTGAAGAAAAAGCATTAGGAGTCATTGGATGACTTGAAGAGACACCATTCACATTTGGGACATGATAGTTATTCAATCCATTTTTGCCATTTGTAGGTGACCCACTTCCAAGGTGTTTGATTTCTAGATTTACACTTACGACTTTAGCATAGGCTTCGAGTAAAGTAGTAGGAGGATTTTCCCTTCGCTTCAAAAACATAGCAATTAAAGGATCTACTATTGTATAATAAACTGGAATAGTGGACAAATTATCCACCACATAAGGTGCCTATAACCTAGAATAAGCCTTCTAGAACTTGTCATTAAAAGCAATTATAGGTTCTCCATCGAACCTCTTGATTTGAGAAAATTGATGATATAACAAGGCAAGATCAACTGATGTTCTAAATCTGGCCAAAAATTGACTTTCGATATCTTGCCATGATCTAACTGAGTTACAAGGTAGGTTGATATACCACTGGTAAAATTAATTGCTTAAGGTATACATGAACAACCTATACATGACATCTTCATGTTGAATCCTTGCTCTAAAACATGTATCCTTAAAGATACTAATATGTTCCTCTACATCTTTGTGAAAATAGTATTTAGGACACAACTTGTCAGGATTTTTCAGTAAATCATTATACATGGAAAATTGAATCGGTGACTTTACGTTAAAGAAATCCATCGCTATGGGAGGTGGTGGTGGTATAACAACAGTCAGATTTTGTGAGTTTGCACTTACACTTCAAGACTTTTGAGGTCTTGATGACGTTTGACCACTAAGCTCGACTAAAGTCAAACGAGGATCACCAGACCGAGATCTAGTGAATCTACCGAAATCTAGTTTCAAACCTAATGAAACCAAAAGAACAACAATGAGGCCCTCCTTCTAGCACTAGTTCCTGTTAACGATGATGTCACTCGCAACAATAGTGTAGATAAAATACTCACGGGAAAACCGTGAAGAACCTATCTTTACTTGAAAGACTGAACCAGGGAAACCTAAGGTGTTTGTATAATAGGGAAATGTTGACTTAGCTTAATCCCAAGGCTCTGGTAGTAAGGTCTTGACCATACTAGGTTCGCTTTAGGGTATGATGTGATATTGTTGTTAATATCAAGGGGTCTACAGTTATCTCTAGTAAGAATCATAAGCATTGGATACAATATTTCTAGCTTGATCATAAAATAATCTCATGAAATCAAAATATTTGAAATAATATTTCATGAACATCAACAATTTTTGCTTTCACTTAAGTAGATTTAGATTTAAGCATTCAACAATTTCATAGAAAACAAAAGATTTTCAATAAATTTCCATTCATTCATCTATTTTTTGGAACATTTTCTAAAATTTAAACATCTAATCTAAAACAAAGCATTAAAAATACTAAAAAATAAAATTTCTCTCAGTTATTCTCCATGTATGCCCCAAGATTTAATCAAATCAAATAAAATCACTTTATACTTCACGAGATTATTTCACAACTAGGCATAAAATGATGTGAGCTTTTAAAGAGAGGGGTTTAGTTTGGACATCGAGTAGGTTCTATATGCACCCTTAAATGACACAACACATAGTCTTGTTTGGCTGAACTAACAAACCAACTACAAAAATACATGAGATAGGTAGATATCCAATTGGCTTTGATATTGATTAAGTTCTATGTGCATAAAAGTTTTTAGACCAGAATGATTCAAAAAACAAGAAAAAAAAACTTAGTGAAGTTTTGGCTCTTCCGACATCCACAAATTCTAAACTTAACATAAAAGTAAAGCAATAAATGGCCTTTTATAGGAATAAGGCCTCAAGAGTTCAAACTTAAAATCTATCAAGAGAATCAAAAATAGAAAATAAAAATGTAGCTCGTGGCATATGCCAGTTGTCATCAGAATCTTCTAGACAAAGTAAAAGCTTTGACTTCTTCAGCAACAACAACCTTCAACTTCAAACTCCGGTGCAAAACACTCCATGTAAAATAAGGCTATTAGCATTCCTTAGAATACCGGATGGGAAACTTCTACTGGGCCAGGAACAACCTGCAAAATAAAAATTCAACAAAATGTCTTTGGGACACTTCTGGTATTTGATATCCAGTACTTCCTCATATCACATAGAGCTTGGGTTATAGGAACCTTTCTTCATTTTTCTTCAGCTGATACTCTCAAAAAGAATTCAATATCTAATGTATACACTCTTTTGAAATTCCTTGTATCGCTTTCCAACTAAACTTTAGCCTAGTGTAATCTTCTGATATCTGGAGTATGTTGGAATTCCTTTGCACTTTTTTTGTTTCATACCTGACTATAGTTTTTCTACAGTGTATAATTTCATCAATGATTTCTCAGGTTAACAATTGAATAGGGTATTTATTTATTTTATCAATCCAGTCCTTGAAAGATTTTGCTTCTTTACCCTCCTGTCCTAGTGTCCAGGGATCACAATCTTGACGTGCTAACACTTCAATAAAATCTTTATCTTTATCAATCAACTTACTGCATTTCTCAGTGACCTTTTCAAATCCTTCTATACATTGTACTAAAGTGTCACCTTCCCAACTTAACTGTTTCTTCCATTTTTCACATAATGGAAGTTCTTGTTCTGAAATTATCTTTTCTCTTATCAATTCCTGGACATTTGTTTGAATGAGAGTTTCCATATTTCACTTCTTAGTATCAACCTGTTCCTAGAAAAATCTACATTCTCCTTATAGTCTTTTGTATTTTTCAAACCATCGGTGTGCTTCCTTATATATTTTCCCAATCGCATCTGTAATAATTTCTTCTCCTTGCCTTACCCAATACTCAATCCATTCCTCAAATACATTCATCCTATGGTGTATTGCTGCAATGGAATCCAACTATTCTTGTGACATAATTATTGGATTATGAGGCAATCCAGTCAGTGCTTGACCAGATTATGTTAATAATTATACAAAATTATCTAGGCTAGCAACACGTTCTTTCAACTCTACTTTCTTCTTTTTACTCATCTATACCCTAGCAATAGTTGTTTCTAAATTCATCTTCATTTCTTCTAATTCTTGCATCCAGGATGGGTTCCCAACCTTGATACTTGTTATCTTATACTCCTTAGGCATTATTTCATGTCTATTTTTATCTACTACTGGGTTAGCTATATGGATTGTTTTGCCTCCATCTGCATTCTTTTGTATGACATGTTTTATTTTAGCTCTTCGCCTTGGCTTAGGAGTATGCACTTCTTGCATAAAACTTTTAAGATCCATAGGTACCAATTCCACTTCCAATGAGGATGTTAATTATTTGATTAACCAATCAAGTGCATCTTCATTGTGTTCTACCTCTATAACACTTCTCTATTTCTGGTTTTTAGTATGCTCAAGAACTTCTCTTACATCTTCAACTTTATCTGTTACGTTCTCTGAAATAGGAACATCTTAAGTATTCTCTATCATAGACTCTGGATTATCATAATTCAACACTTTTTCTTCAGCTCCAATATTTATATTTTCCTGTCCAACTAGGTGCTCAACATCAGTTCCTAGGACATCACCTTCTTCATATCTTATCATATCAGGATTTTCTTCATTTCTAACCTTATCACCTGAAATTTGTGAAGGTTCTTCATTTTCAATTTCAACCTGGTCCTCCTTTGATCTCTTAGAGACCTACAATTTTTCATTATCATTTTGATCATTCCCTAGCAAAGGTTGGGAATCAAAGGTATCTTCAATAATAATATCATGAGTAGCATCTTGTGTTGTAGTCTCCCCTGTTTCTATTTCAAGAACATTAGGGTTCCTTGCTTCTGAAGCGAGTGTTCCTTTTATGAATTCTTCTTCTTCAACGTTTTTAGAAATTGACCCTGTATCTGGAATTTCTTCCACCACTGGCTGTACCATGGGTTTATCTTTAGAATTATTTTATTTTACTCATTCCCACATGGCACCCCACTTATCCATTTTTTCTTTAATCTTAGCTACATCTGTCTCATAATTTTCATCTAAAACCACATGAGTTTTTCCAAGTGCCTTTTTTATAGTAGCCATATTAACTTAAGGGGGAGAAGTGAATAATGATGAAGCTCTCTGAGATGCAGACCTTGTCTGTGTACCAATATTTTATGTTATCCCTGCCTCTTCATCAACAATAGGCCTAGTCTTTGGTCTTGTTGTGGAAGAATATGCCACTTTTGGTATTACTTTTGATTGAACCTTGCCTAATTCGACATCTTTATGTTTACCAACTGGTTTTGATGAAACTCCTTGGCTTGGAGCCTTAGGGGTTCTTTCTTCAATGTGTATATGAGCAACTGCTTTACCAACTTTCCTCTTTTTCTTGGCAGGTTCCCCACACTCAAACTCATTATCTTCTCTTTGTTTCTTTCTTGTATCTTGTGAGTATATGGGTCTTATTCCTTTCTTTCTTAAAGCTTTACAAAAATTGTCTATCCAATGTTGAGTCTGTAATAGAACCGGTGTAGAGAATTCCTCAACTGATGTTATTTCCTTACTTTCATAATCTAGGTCTAGAATAGGCTCATCATAGACTCTATTTTCATTGTAAGCCTTACTCAACACTTCACCATCATCTTCCTCCATCTGATTTGGAACATCATGAATCTTGAGAATTCACGCAAATTCCAATGGCAATCTTTCATATTTTCTTTTTCTTACTATGTGCTTGTCTTCAAAATTTAACCAATAGTCTTCTAGATGTTGAACATGAGCATGATAACCAACTATATTCTTGGCAATATTCCCTTTTAGGTCATAATACTTTCTTTGGAGTGGAAAGTACTCCAAATTATACATTTTCAACTCCTCTTCACAAAAACTAGATGCTTTAATTGCACCGTATTTGTAATTTCCTATTACAATAGGAAATATGAAAGAAGCCTTTTTATGAGCCATGCTATAAGGAGCTTGGGATAGATTTAACTATCTTACCAATTCTAGTAACACCTTTTATCTATAGGGTACTTGGGCAACATGAAAGGATGTCCATCAAACCCTTCCACCCTAATGCAGGTGAAATTTGGAAACTAAATGTAGCAACCTCCAATCAATCTAATAACACTTTGTGCTTCCAAAGACAATCTTTTGGCTTTGTCGCCTTCCATTATTCTGAACAATTTCATGGAAAAAACATCATTAACTCTCTGGTAATGCCCCTTGTATCCATGGATAGTAATTTGAGGTAAATGAGCATATATCAAAGTGTTTCCTAATTCTCTACCTAGAGTACCAATCCTTTTCAACCCTTGCTTATTTTCCCTTAAGGCACAAAAATAAATCACATATGATGACATATAAAAACATCTAAACTTTGGGAATTCCTTTATCTTATCATGTAATCCATCGCTAATAAATTTTCCCCAATCAATTGGCATAGGGCCTTCCATCAATTTGGCTATGATTACAAACATCCATGATTCAAATTTACTGGTATATCATAATCTAGCTATCCTTCTTAGCATAGTTATGATATCTTGAACATCTGGGTTGAACATAGACCTTAGAATTGGCTTTGTTTGCTTTGTAATCCTCCTAGCACCATTGTGTGATCATAATTTCTCTATCGTGTTCTTTGACACTCAGGTAGGTATTATTTTTTGCTTTCATATCAATATGGTACATTTGAGTAAATGTAGGAAGCCCAAATATTTATATAATTCCTTTTTTAGAGAAATATGTAAGAGTTATTCCTTCCTTCTCAATGACTCTTTTGTTTGGGTTGTAGTGTTTTAAACATGCCATAACCAATTTAGGGGCCTCCATTGCTGGCGGAAACCATCCTACTAAAAGTAACCCATTTGCTATAACATTCCTTGTACACTAAGAAGCATTTTCTTGTCGTTCCCGTGTGAGGAATTTGACATTAGAAGAGCATCCCATGTGAGTATCATTAGATATCCCAAAAAATTGGTATAGCTTGCAAAGTATAATATTTGAATTCATCTTCTGGTTTTTCTTCAAAAGTACTCATTTTTGTCGACGTGTTCTGCATTTTCAAATATGTGCCTTGTTTGTGAGTTAGGGTTAAATTTAACCATTCATTTTTAACAATTCATAAAATTTTCAATTCAACTTTCGGTTAAATTCAAATCAAAATAATTGACATCTTAGTTTTTAAAGGGGAATAGCATTTTCTCGATTCTTTCATGCGTGAAAATGATTAACAATTTTTTTGTTATTCGAAACATACCTGGTTTTGCTGTTGATGACAATATTTTCAAAATGCAACCTTGAAACCCTTGGTAGCTATGTTCTTAGTTTCTCAAAGTTTACCTTTCCTTGTGTGCCACAGTATTAGTCTCGTTCATTCAATGTCCTTTAGAAGTTTGTAGTATGACACAAAGTAGAGTGTTGTAAAAGCATTGCATGTTCGAGGTGATGCCAAGTATGTGTGTGTAGTTCACCACCTTTATTAATTACCTATTACAATGCATTAATTCCTTGAATAAAGATTTAATCATGGTGAATTAGGGTTCAAATTATGAACACCTGGGTTTCTGCACAAGGTCACTACTAGAGGAAAAGATGGTGCAAAAAACTTACATGGCACTCTTGTGTCACTTTGATTTTATGAATAAAATTCCTTTAAGATACGTGATCATTTGTGATCACCAGGATTGAAAACCTCCGGTATCGAACCTTGGAAATATTACTGGGAGCTGGGACACTTATATCCAAGCTTTGAAGAAAACCGAGAGTAAAGAGAGGAACCAGGAACTAGGGTCAAGAGAGATCAAAAGCGATTCAAAAAATTCACAACAGAAGCTTCGGTTTCTAACCTCCGGCTAAAGAAAACAAAAAAGCAAACATCAGACTAAATGATGCAGGAAAACACGATCGCCAGGATTGATAGCTTCCAGGTGACAACTTACCAGGCGGGACTAGCACAAATAAAAAATACATCCTTGATGCAACCACAACAACTCTGGGATTCTAGTTTATAGTAGACTAATAAAACTTTATGAAGATACTAGGACACCGAATCTAGGGAAGAATAAGGACTTAAGGAAAGAACAAGCAAAATTGGAAAATGAAAATCACAATTTTACCAACCCCCAAAACAATGCCAAAGCAAGCGAAAGTGAGAGGAAAGAAAAAAAAGGGGTCCACATTTTTCCAAGGGGAAAAATGGTGCGTGTTGTGAGACCACACAATAGTAACCATCTCTTCCTGAAATCTTGGAGGAAGATTTCACAAGTGATCTTAGCAGGTTGAAGGTTTCATTCCAACTTCTCACTATCCCACCATGTCGTTGCTTCACCTAAGAGCTGATACATAGCCCATTTTGCCTTAGTCTGTTCAGAAAGGTTATAGAGCCCAAAATATTTTTCCATTTCTATAATCCAAGCTTCAGCTCCAGTTTCGATAGCCTTCCCATCAAACTTGGGTGGTGCTACTCTTTTGAGGTCTTTCCCAAGCTCTTCCTCAATTCACCCTCGTGGACCTGTCACTGAACCACCGTATCCTTGATTTCCTTCTGCATTCCTATGATCCTGATCCTCATGTGCTACTCGGACTTCTTGCTCTATGTGGTTCATGCGAGACTCTTTATGATTCAAAAGCTCTAGAATTTTCTCCAATCTCTTGTTTGGTTTGTTATCAGGACCACTACCACCCCCATCTTTCCTGGTGGTCACCATGTTGCCCCACAGTTATCCTACATCATAGTCACATTTATAGCATCTCAACACAAGGTTCTACGAATAAACGTTCTTATGCTACATCACATAATTTTCTTATGCATACATCCTTCAACATAGAAGGCATACATATTCAAGCTAGATACACACATTTTAGAGTCAATAGACCCTCATTTACAATAGGCTTGAAGTTATATCATTCTAATTTCTTGATATCAGAAAGAGGGCATTCTTATGGATCATCATCCAATATTACATCAAACTTTACTGAAGAAGATGGTTGAGCACGTAGGCTCTCTTTTTCCTCTTTAGTTAACAAGGGTGCATTGGGTCCACACCCCAGAGGCTAGTCCCAGATTGTGGAAGGCTTTTTGATCTTAGTTGTTCACCTCTCTTCAATCTTCAAGCCTCTTTCTAGATTTAGTCACATAAGGGCTTGATCTAAAGTTTCGTCATCAGGAATTTCTAGTTGAACCTCTGTCTTGGAATTTCCTTCCTTAACGTCATTCTTTCGTGAGGTTCTAATAGTTTTCCCTTTCTTTCATCCTGCCTTTGACCTTCCCATTCCTGCATTCAATTCAGGTTTGGTCAATTCTCAAGAATTCCATTTTTGGGTCAAGGGTTAACTACCCTAGTCAACTATGGTAGACTCAAAAGGCCTAGAGCTGAACCTGGCTCTAATAACAAATGTAATAACCCATTCCTAATTATTACTAAATTATCATTATTATAAATGAAACATGAATATAATCCAAATTGAAAAGATGTAACTAGTGGCTAAAGTCAACCATAGCTACACATGTCCATTTAAAATGAGTCAAAGATTCTTATATCCACTTCAAAAGTCAAATTACAATATCAAGATTTACTTGGCACCTAAGGCCACAATGTCATTACATAGTAAATTTATCATCATGTACATGAATGAATAAAATCAAGATACATAAGAGACTATGATGGTCTGGGAACAACTAAGGTTCTTCTTCAACACTCTCCTCCACTGGTGGACGATAACAAGGTTGAAGCGCTTTACTGCCCAACCACAAAGCTTACGCTTCCCTATATTCATTTGACTTGAAGAATGCCTGACCTTGCATGGAAAGTTTAGCAAGATAACAACATGCAAGGTGGAATCTGGTGCGCGCCCATGCATCAACATGCAATTTCTATCTACAATTTAGAAAAGAAAGTACAAGAGCTATGCTAGGAATGATAGAGAGTGAAATCACATAGTTCATTCATACATACATAATGAACCATATTGCTTGGCTAAGCATAATAAGTGTGTTGCAACAAAAACAAACAATAGTTTTTGGTAAAGCAAACCTATACTCTCTAAACCCATTTCAGCACCCATCCCAGAAGGTAACTTTCTTCTATAACAACTATTTACCCTCTAGCAACAACTACCCATAGATGATCTAGTCAACTAAGGTATCACTGTTCTATTCAAGTATCAAATATTCATTCATACACGTCTTCAAGGAAGAGACAACATACAAATTTATACTCAAAACAGAAAATCAAAATTGATGATTCATAGAGTATTTCAAAAATCAGTCATATCATTCTTATGACTAGTTTCTACTTAACAACTTAAGCATTTTTCTTTAAAATGTACTAAAAACAAAAGAAGGTATGTCACAAGTATGCGTATGTACATAGATGAAGTCTTTGAGCATAAACATATATGTGCCTACTAATGTTAAAGTTTTTGCATACATTATGAAATAATCATTATTCAGATTGCAATCTTTCAATAGTATTCTAATTGACATTTCATTGCCAAAATAAATGTTCTAAGCAATTTTTATACTAATAGTTTCTCACATACTGTTATATTCTAACATTTGTTGTTTCCATAAGAACTTTCATCATTTAAATAGAATGAGTACTATTTCCTACTAAACAATCATAAAATAAGTTTTTTACATAATGAACAATCATAAAATCAACCATTTTTACATGAACATTCATTGTTTTAACAAAATAGGTACTATTTCCTACTAAACAGTCATAGAGTAAGTTGTTTACATACTAAACAGTCATAAAATCAGCTGTTTATACACGAACATTCATTTTTTTAACAAAACAAGTACTGTTTGTTCTGGTTGTTTGTGGCGAGTGTGTTGGAGCTATGGGTGGGGACCGGGTGAGGGTGGAGCCTGATAAATGTGACGATTGGAAGGCGGATGGCACTATTTGGCATATATGTAGGGAAGGTGGTATCTCCCAGTATATGCAATTTATGACTAGCCATGATGAGGGTCTTTCCAAGAAATTCGTGGCCTCTTGGAAGGACATAAGGGTCAAAATTGGGAGCATTTCTTTTGATATAAGTGAGGAGGTCATTACTAGGGCTACGAGTCTCAGTCTGGATGGAAGTACGTGAAAGAAAACCACCAAAGTCGTCGACTAGACTAGCATCAACCTCTTCTTCTGGGGTGATGAGAAACCTGTCAAGCTACGCGATGGATATGACCGTGATGCGATTCCTGAGCTGTGGGACAGAGTGTGCATGGTGGTGATGAAATAATTCACCTTGGAAGGAAGGTATGGCATTTATTAGTACTATCATTTAAATTTCCTCAACCACCTTAGGAATTACCACAATATTTCCTTCCCATTTTTTCTCATGCACTCCCTTGAGAGTACCATGCCAGATGTCATTGAAGCCATGAATGTGAATAAAAATTTCACCATCCTTCTTCAGGGGCTCATCTCTAGGCTTTACCATTTTCATTCGGCCCTTTTCCCTCCCCGTCCCATCATTGTTGTTGATGTTTCTTGTCCCGCCTCTGTTGAAGAAGCTCCGGTTTCTTTTGCCCCCCCGTCAACTAGCATCATGGACACCCCTGGACCTAGTAAGAAGCAATGCATTAAAAACCCTGCCTTGAAAGTTTCACTGCAAGAAACCTCCCCATCGTTGGATCCCGTGGTGGAAAGAAAAGAGAAAAAATGCATAGCCTCCACCCCGAGAGGCAAGGCCAAAGCCTGAAAGTAGACTAAATTCTAGCTCCACCAAATTGACTGAGATATTGAGATCACCGAGGAGACTAATAGTCCTCGTCGGTCTAATAGATTGGTTACCAAGCATGAAAAGGGGAAGATTTTCAAGGAGGTTTTAGATTCTGACAATGTGGATGAGAGTGAGAGTAGGATTAAGGAGGAGAAGGAAGTGGGTGAGGAGGCTTTCTCGGGTTCTGCTAGTAGCTCCTCCCATGTTTCTGAAAGTCTTAAAAGGGGCCCTGCCAACATTAAAATCAAGGAGGTCAAGCCTTGCACATCCAACATTGTGGTGGGTAAGGATCCTATGGAGGAAGGCCGTACTAATTAGGATGCAACCTAGGAGGAGATTGTCAATATGAAAAATAAAATTAAGAGCTTGGAGAAAAGACTGCAGGATGTTACTCGGTTTTCCTTGAAGATTATGCACAAGTCTGCCACTACGCTCTGTCTACTATAGAAGGATTTGGTTGCGAATGATGTAGAGGAAGAACCTTCCAGTAAGGAATTGCTTAAGTTCCTCTTGGAGGATTGGGCTATGATAACTCTAGTTAAGCCATGCAGTGGGAAGTGGATTTAGTGCTTGGTGGGGTTTTGTTTTTTGGCTGGAGATGGTTGTATCAGCCTTCGATCATGTTTTGTTTTGTTAAAGACTTTGTTAATATGTTTATTTTCCTCTATGACTGGTATGACCCTCGGTGGTCTATATCTATGGTGACTTTATATCATGCTATCATGATTGACTTCGCTAGTAGCTTTAGCACGGTTGTGTGTTGTTTGTGATGTTTTTGATATGTTCTACTTAGGGTAATGGCCTAGTTTTAGACCCACTATCACTATGTTGTTAGTGTTAATATGCAATGAATGGCTATGGTTGCCTTGTTTTAATGGGACAACACCCTTGTTTTTCTTCTTTTAATATAAAAAACAAAATAACTATTGTTTCCTACTAAACAATCATAAAGTAAGCTATTTACATACTAAATAGTCATAAAATAAGTTGTTTCTAGCTATAAAGACAAATTTCAATTAAACCAGGTTGTTTGCTAAATAATAAATTCTATTTACATAATTACATTTCTGTTTAAAATTAACAAAATATATTTGATGACAATTAATGTCGTTTACTCATTTTGCTTATCTTAAGTTGTTTACAAGCAATTGTTTTCCATTTAATAATGAACGGATTTTTCCATCATGAACAAAAATTAAACAAATCAAAAAGCATAGTTTCAACCTTAAGAATAGAATGTATTTAATCCAGATGTTGAACTCTTTCATCACTAGAATCACTATGAGCATCTGTAGTATTATAAGGGGACCAACTTTGACATGCTTGTCGAAGTGAGTTTCTTAAGAAAATTTTTCAGTTAAGAAAACAAAGAGGTTTCAGGGTCTATGGTACTTTTTCCTACACAGGTTGCATTAAAAAGACCAAGGTTTTTTTTCTAGATTATGACCCATTTCTATGGTCGGGTATTCCTATCTCAACCTCAAGTTTCATTCAAAGTTACCCTTTTGGCTATTTTGGTGTATACCTTAATGCATGCTGCTCTATACTTCATGCAAACTCATATCCGCTTCTAAGACAATAATTTACACTATTGATCTTGAGGATCGATCTTTCCAAGTTTTCAAAGAAACCCTTCATTAACAACCATCGATTCTTCAAATTGAGGCTTCTTTTATACACATATGATTACCATTGACCTGTATTGAAGAACGATTTACCCTTTTACCATTATTGGCTAGGCCGATAATGGGAAGAGTTTTCTTTAAAGGATAACTCAGTCGACACATACTAAAGGTAGCACAGAGGTTTATTTCCTCTTTACACAGGTTTAGTAGGCAAACCTTACACAATCAACACCAAATGGTACACATTGAATCAAATTATGATATCTGATAGCCATGATATGGCTCTCTCTATTGAGCGAACATTCTTAACAATCGCTTTTAGGATTTTGATGCCTCGTACTAGCATAACTAGCCAAATGGCTCCATTGAAAAAAATAATAACATGAGTAGGTTGAAGGCCATGCAAATCCCCTAAGGGTGATCGCCAAAACTATTCATTCGGCTCAAGCCAAAACACATAGGCAAATACATTGCATGCCCCTATACTATCGATTCTACCAACATATGCAATGATAAACATAAACAAGGAAGAGATATGATAACAATATCGACATTAATTCATGAATCAAATTTCCTCAATGGATGAGCCTATCAAATTGAAGATTTCCTTAGATTTTTCCTACAACTTTGATCTATTTTTTGCTTTTTGGGTTCTTGTCGATTTCCTTATCGATCTTCTTCTTTTTCTACCACCTTCATTCAAAAGAATGGTAAAAACCCCCTCTTTTTGCATGCAGTTGGGTGCTAATATTATGGCAGTTTCTTGCCATAGACTCCCTCCAATTTTGAATAATGCCATTATTATTGGGCAGGCCATGACCATCGCGGGTCTACCTTGTAATCTTCATTGATTTTACCATAGTCTGATTCTTAAAGCATCGGTTATCAACTTTATTTCCATTCAAATTTGAACATGAATATGTATGTATATGTGTGTATATATATACTTACATATTTGTATCTCTATGCATTTAAATAATTTCATTACATCTTACCATGCATTTGAATAATGTATTTGTATATATCTATTTATATATATATATATATATATGTGTGTGTGTGTGTGTTCGATTTACATATACATACATACATACATACATACATATATATATATATATATATATATATATATGTATATATGCATATGTTTTAAATAAAACATTCATACACAAGTTTCTTGTTTGGAATGACTCAAAGGTTCCATACACTATCATTTTAAGTAAGGAACTTTAAATTTTACATTTTGATCTTCTTTACATATATATATATTTCTACACTTAAGAAGAGAATTTTCTTTACAATGCTCATTTTAGTTCCTTCAAATCACAAGGCTTGAATAGACAATTAAATCTACTAATCATTCATTTGCAAGCACTAAAAATAGTTCAAATCATAATTTTTTTGCTTTCTTATATATGTAGATCAATCAAATGCCAGTCATCATGCCATTGTGTTGTGTGCACCTAGATTCCAATTGGCTTACCGTTCCATCTAGCTAAACAATCCTACTTCAACCATGTTTTTGTCCTCTAACCTATCATCCTACAACTGCACACACTTGTACTTGCAAATTGATCAGTAACGTTCAAATTCTTGATAATATATAAAAAAATAGTTTTCAGAAATCCACAAAGTCAACATTAGTCAACTCCTTATATTCAACATTTGAATATTCTAGAATCTCCATTAAATATTTAGTTGAATTTCATCAATAATTCAATTTTCCACATTTAAATAAATATGCAATAAAATTGGGTTATGACAATCTAGAGCACAACTAAGCATTTAGGGCATCTATGAACAAAACAAATGATGGTCCCCCATTATTGTAACCACATAAACATGCACCTAGGGTTTATACATACACTCAAGCACATTTTCAAACTTTACTATTGAATCAACCTACAGATTTGACTAAGGTAAATCCCCAATTGTTCCACAAGAACTATTTTTTTCTTAGAATATCTATTTTGAGAATATGTATGTTTGTAGATCTAGATATCAAGAGTCCTAGAGGATAAAATCACAAGAATAAATGATACCAACATGGTTTTATAGGACACCAATACATTGAAAAAATAAAACCATGCACATGAGCATTCTATCTTAGCATAAAAATTAGCTGATCTCCAACAATAATGTTTCAAACCCACTAAGAACTTCTAAATCCTCTTTGTCCACTTTAATTTCTATTTTACTGTGTATATTCATCTTTGATTCATTTAGTTTAAATTTTTATTTGAACATTAAACACTTCCAACAATCATTTTATTAGATTTTAAATTAAAAATAAAGGGTAAAATTTATTTTACAAAACAAGTAGAAAGAAAGAAGAGATACAATAATTAGAAAATTGAATTATGAAAACCAGTTTAGGAGACAGTGACAAACAATATCATTTTTCAATGATAGGGATATTGTACACACCATTTTAGTGACAATATTGATAACTATGTTTTGAACACTACATCACTACAACAAATCCTTGTGATTAGCTCCCTTTTTTCCTTCCACCCACTATTTTAATGTATTTTTCTCCAATTTTTTGAAAAAGTTGGTGCTATTTATTGAGATGGCGCTATTTTTGGCATTTTTTGTGCCAATCAGGAAAAGTAGGCACTAAATTAGGCACAAATTAGCGCCTAAACTAGCGCCTAGGTTAGCGCCCACATTAGCGCCCATTTTAGTGCCTGATGCAATGCCTAATTTATCTTACTTTAGAGTCTATTTTAGTGCCTAATTTAGTGCCTAATTTAGCACCTAATTGTTCTAATCTAGCAAGGATTAAGGGTGTTAGAACAAAAAATCTTTCCCCAATATTCACTGGCCTTCAATTGCTTGCCTACATTTGACTTGCATCAAAAGATCTACTACCTTTGATTTTTAATTGTATTTAACATGAAATGCAACAATTTGTGTGACAAGATCCATATTGTCACCAACATTCCCTTTGTATATACCCATTTATTCCTCCAGATAATGATAAAAAAAGAAATTTTTTCCTTTACCGTAGTACTTTGTATAGATTAAGGGTTGATGGTTGAGGGATTAAGGGTTGAGGGTTGAAAATTTAGGGTTGAGGGTGGTTTAATGTATAGGGTAGAGGGTGTAAGGGTTTAGGGTTTAAGGGTTAAGGGTTAAGGGTTTAAGGTTGAGGGTAGAGGGTATAGGGTAGAGGGTAGAGGATTGTGGGTTTAAGGGTTGAGGGATTAAGGGTTGAAGGTTGAGGGATTAGGGTAGATAGTTTACTTGGGTTTAAGGGTTTAAGGGTTGAGGGTAGAGGGTAGAGGGTTTAAGTAAAGTTTACTAGGGTTCAGGGTATTGGGTTGAGGGTATAGGGTCGAGGGTTTAGGGTATAGCTAGGTTTGAGGGTATATGGTTGAAGGATTAGGGTTGAGGTTCCACTAATCTAGAGGGTAGATGGTATAGGGGTTGAGGGTTTAGGGTTTAAGGGTTGAGGGTTGAGGGATTAAGGGTTGAGGGTTGAGGGTTGAGAATTGAGGGTTGAGGGTTTAATGTATAGGGTAGAGGGTAGAGGGTTTAAGGGTTGAGGCGGGTTGAGGGTTTAAGGTTGAGGGTAGAGGGTATAGGGGTTGAGGGTATATGGTTGAGGTATTAAGGTTGAGGGTCCAATGTATAGGGTAGAGGGTATAGGGGTTGAGAGATTAGGGTTTAACTATAAGGGTTAAGGGTAGAGGGTAGAGAGTAGAGGGTATAGGGGTTGAGAGATTAGGGTTTAGCTATAAGGGTTGAGGGTTGAGGGTAGAGGGTAGAGGGTAGAGGGTAGAGGGTAGAGGGTAGAGGGTTTAAGGGTTGAGGGATTGGGGTCAAGGGTAGAGGGTATTAGGTTGAGGGTAGAGGGAAAAGGGTTGAGGGTTGAGGGTTGAGGGTTGAGGGTTGAGGGTTGAGGGTTTAGGGTTGAGTGTACTTTAAGGGTTTAAGGGTTGAGGGTATAGGGGACGTGAGGGATTAGGGTAGAGAGGGAGGGATGGATGGAGGGAGAGATGGAGGGAGAAGTGAGATGGTGAGAAGGAGAGAAGAGGAGGAAGGGATATAGATATATGAGGGTTGAGGATCCAATGTAAAAGACCTGAAGCTTGTTGCTTCCTATATAAATAGGAAACCAAGGCCTAGTTTTAAATCATCATCATCATATATAATTTCCATTGCCACCAATAGAAGTAGATGGGTTTCATATTCCACTCATCCACCTTCACATTTTGAAGACTTCTATTATTAATGTATATCAATTGAAGCAATATAATGGAGAACATCTTATTATCAGAGATTCTCCATTATTGTGTTATCATTATGTATTTTTCTTATGTTTTCCATACTTATTTCTTCTTATATTTGAATTCATATAAGTTATTGAGCCTCAATACTATGCTTATGTGAATGAATATGCTGATATGATAAAGCATTTACTGTGGATGTTTTCAGTTGCATGTTCAAAATTATGTTCAACATAAAAATGAAACTATTTAAAAATAATAAAGTTAACAAAGTTGCTTATTTAAATAATTGTGAGTTATGTGCATTAATATTTTATTAATTTTGTGTCTTCATGAACCTATGTTGATACAAGATGAATGGAAGAAGCATCCAAGTAATCCTATTTTTTTCTGCCAATAATTCATACCAAAGATTGAACAATTTAAGGATATTGCAATAGGTAATTTGTCTTGACACAAATAATATTATTGAAGCATTTCAAAGTTTAGGCCATAAGAATCATCCTTTTTTAAACATGAATTGTGTTAGGGTTAAAAAATCTTGCCTCAATATCCACCAATCTTCATTTTCATCCACATTCCACCCACAACAAAAGATTTATTGCCTCTGATTTTATGATTGACTTGAAATACAAAAAATTGTGTGACAAGATCCATTTCATAACTCATACTAACACATCCATCAATGAGTCCAAAATTCCATTGCTTCCATACCCCTTTCTAAAAGTGTTTACTCAACACTATCAACATGACAATACCACATTGGGGGGACTCTCATCATAGTCCCAACGATGAACCGATGAAGGAAAATCATACAATATACATTATCGGTGTGACAACTCTCTATCGGGCAGACTCCTAATATGGTCCCCCCCAATAGACCGGCGAAGCTAACTAAGATGGATTCATCAGAGTGATTAACACACATCAATAGAGCATACATTATTGTTCCCTCGATAGCCTGAGCAAAACAAATCGGTAACACCATAGCATATCGGGGAGAAGTGAGACTATATCCCACCGATGAACTGATGCATTACACAATAAATATTTTTAATAACAAACATGCAATGGGAAGTGTATCAAGGGAATAGGGGGCTGTCGGGCTAACAAAAACTTGGTTCCCCAGTACAATGATAAAACAATCAAGGGAAAAAGGTATCGGGAGGAATGATACCTATCAGTGGAATGTGAACAGTGGTTCCCCTGATAATCTGATAATGCATAAAGAGAAAATCCATACCATGAATAATAAAATATAAGCAAAGGAAGGATATCAGAGAAACTAAAGTATATCAGGGAGACAATATCTAGTGCCCCACTGATGCCCCGAAGGAAAGATACCAATGTACGAGTTCATTGATGAGAAAAGTGGATATCGGCAGAAGTAAAACCATAGTCCCTTTGATGCAATGATGATGGTTATTTTCAACTGATGTGACAACCCATATCATTGAGACATTAAAATTAAATGTTCTCCCCAATGACAAGATTGAGATCAAGTAGGAGATTTATGAACCAAATCCAAACAAAGTATACCTCAAATCAACCAAATTTATGAATTAGAAAAGCTTGCAGAAGGCAGGAACAAAGTAAAGAAGTTGGAAGTACGCCATTGTTGCATAGTTCAAGGCCAAAGGAAGCAAGCACAACACAAGTATATGAAACCTAGTTGAGAAATTTCTTTCAAAGTAAAAGAATTAAAAAAGAAGCTAGAGTTTTGGACAATGGAAGGAAGTTCAGGAACACCAAAGACTAAAAAATAAAAAATAGAAGCCAAGACCAATGAGAAGACTAAAAGACTCTTGAACCAAGACTTGATTGACCAATGCCCTAGGTTGGGGCTGAGACCTAAGAGAAGTGCATAGTCGAGCCCTTCCATGGACAGATTGTGGGATAAACAGAAAGGTTTAGGGGATGTATGGAAACCAAAGAGAGGATACCAGTTGTTCATGTATCATTATAGAAAATAGTATAGGTTCCAACTTGTTTGCAATCTGTGGAGATTGAACCTAGGGAAATTGGTTGTACCTAATGTGTTCATCAATGCAAAGCTGATTAAGGAACTAGCTACCATATATGACCCTAAACAATGAACTATCCACTCGCATGATGGGTCTGAAATGATCATTATATCCAAAGAAGTCGTCTCCACTGTTTTCCAATTAGACTGCTCCATGAATTTTCCATTCACGGTGAAAGACCTTTGACAGAATATCATCACATAGAAACTAGTTATAAGAGATGGAAACTACCACTACACAGGCCCTGAGAGGAAGGAAAT
Organism: Sequoia sempervirens; assembly: GCA_007258455.2. NCBI lineage: Eukaryota > Viridiplantae > Streptophyta > Pinopsida > Cupressales > Cupressaceae > Sequoia > Sequoia sempervirens. Next base: position 228,182 of record VDFB02269744.1, on the reverse strand, counting down.
CAGCTCAAAAGGTTTTCTAGCAACAAAAACCCTCCCTTTCATGAAGAGTTATTTTAATATTTTTAATATACATATTACATTGTTGGACAAGTATTAGGAGTGGAGGTTCCACCTCTCATGTTAATTGCTCCAATGGTCCTGGCACTGGATGTACAAAGTAGAGATGCCAGACAATTTGATTATGCTGGTTACCTAGCCAATGCTCTAAACCAAAGAATGGAGAGGATTAAAAACAACAGTGATTACATTAATTTTAAACATTACTCCTTTTTAATGCACTTTCTCTTATATGAAGGACAAGTTAGAGGGTTTTGGGGAGAAGAATTGAGGATAAGGGATGTAGATGAATATGGAAATTACAAACCAGTTGAGATGTGGATGTCAATATGGGATAACAGATATGGGAGATCCCATTATCTATACTTTGAGGAGTATTTTGTGAAACCATTGCTGAAGTTATTAAGGCATCCATGTGATTATAACTTGTCTCCTACAATACAAAGGTTTTTGAGACCAAAAGAGAAGGATCCCAGGAAAAAGTTGAACCATAACTGGGGAGATTGGTACACATTCTCTGATTGTACTGTGATTAGAATATACGGGTTTGAAGGAGCCCCACACTTTCTACCTAGGATAGTTCTAGATAGATTGGCTTATTTAGAGATTGTAAGACAGTTGGCCAAGTTAGAAGCAATACATCTTAAGGGGCATATTAAGCAATCCATTATGCTTAGTACTTTATGTTTTGGATATTTTACAATTGTTTCTAGTGAAGGATATGAAGAAATTGACAACAAATTAGCACACTACAATTTTCCATTGGGAAATGAAAGAAATAAATTTGACACAGAAAATTTTATCAATAAAGCAAAATTGTCACAAGGGTTATCTAGATATGAACATATGTTCTCGGTTGATGATGTGATAAGGAATTGCAATGAGGCTTCAAAAAAACAAAGAATGACCATATATAACAAGATTATGCTTGCTAAGGCATGGAAGAAAGAAAAAAACCCTTCATACTCAAAAGCATTCAATGAGGTGTAGGACCCTTTGGAGAGAGTTGAGTAGCTCATCACTCATGTGGATGAATTGATTAAGGATGTGCCCCCAATAGTCTTTAAAACACCTGAGATGGCTTACTCAAGAATGTAGGTTGAGGATTTTGAGCCCCTTAGTTACATACCCTCATAGCCCACTCCTGAGGTAAGTTTCTCTGTGGATACAACCATGAGTGAGGAAGGGAATGAAGAGGAAAGTAATACAAAAGATAATGTATTTGAGAAAATAAGTGCACCTGTGGTCACACAATATGATCCAATCCAAGAACATAACATAGTCAAATTTGAAACATTAGACGAACTCTCTGATGATGTGAGGGTCAGGGCCAGACATGAGTTTATCTTTGACAATGATTTTGTTAAAAATATGGAGTTTAAGTCATTTGCTTATGAACATAAAGGTAGAATGCTGAGAAAGAGAATGAAAGATATCACTCCTAAAAAAGAGGCAACTTCCTTAGAGGAACTAAGAAAGGAGGTAGATAAGGAGTTAGAGTCTATCACCCCCGAAAGAGGAAGAAAACTACTTCAAGAGGCTAGGGTTTTACTGTTACCAGGATGGGACATTAGCTCTACCATAGTGTTTGATAGCTTCAAAAAAAGAGGAGATAAAACAATGCACCTAACTGAAGAAGCCAGTGAAAAAATGTATTAAGGGTCAGGGTACAATCTGGATGAGGCCACCTTACTAATTTGGGCATTGTATCCTCAAGACAAAAGACCTGTTGTTATCAATAATCCAAGCCGAATGTTTTGACACCTCTTGGTCCATAGGGTGGGGGATACTAATCCCATTGAGATAGTAGAGTTAAACATAAACGTGGAAAGGTTCAATAAGGCACAAATTGAGAAATTAGTAAGGGAAAATGATAAACTAAAGAAAGAAGTGGCTAGTCGCAGAGACAAAATATCCTCCTCATCTTCATCAAAACTACATTCCCCATGGGTAGAAAATGATAAGAGGGTATTGGATGCAATGGCAGATGTCATCTATTGGAAATGTTGTCATGAGAAGGCTTAAGAGAAATGTAATGAACTAGAAATAAAAATAAATACCACCAAGTATGATGTTGTATCCAAAATAGTCAAGGTAAGATTCAACAAGATGATGGATCCTGCTGATGAATATTAGGAATTATTTAAACCAACACACTCAGCTCTCTCAGAAAATGAGAGATTGCAACAACAAATGATAGAAAAGAAAGAGGAGCTTATCAATGAGAAGGATATGAAGGATCAAGTACTACATGCATCTAATAAGTTGGTGAAGTCACATAATAGGTATCACAAAAAAATTAAGGAGGATCTTGATTATTTTGATCAGCCCCCAACACTCTTTGATAGCCTTGGTAATCCTAGAGAACAAAGTGATTGGAAGGATGAGCTAGCCATGTTTCTACCTCTTGCATTAGAACATATAAACGATGAAAAAATGGTACTGCAAAATACACACAAACAACTTGAGAAAATAATGTAAATGGAATATTACATGAAAGATACAATCAATAATGTGGAAACTCATGCTGAAGAAGGGTACATCAATCATTTGTCAGCCATCAATTTGTTTATTAGTTAGACTAGATATGCATTAAGCATAGAGGGGCAGTCATCGAAGTAGAAGGACTAGACAATTTGATACTTCATCATGGAGAGGATATACCTTTCTAGATCCAGAGAGGTTATGGGGTATCCACGTTGAATAACAAAGAAAGTATTACGAGTTGTTTAGATTCCTAATCGTGTTTTTTACAATTTGTTAAAGAATTATGAAAAGACACATCATTTTGTAAGAGGTTTGAAGCTTGTATCTTCCCATACAAAAGGGAAAACCAAAGCCTCATTTTATGGTATATCATTACCATTAGGAAAATCAAGTAAATTGCATATCCTTCCATCCATTTCATATCAAAAGACTTATGTTATTAATGCATATCGTTTAAAGCAATATAATGGAGAAGACTACCTATATTTCGTGATCTATTTTTAGTGTTCAATTGTTGTGTTATTAATGCATATCATTTAAAGCAATATAATGGAGAAGATTTCTCATAATTGGTAATCTATTTTGGTGTTCAATTGTTGTGTTAAATTTCATGCTTATCTATTACTGTGTTGTCAACAAAGTGGTTTCTTCAAGTTATTTAAATTCATAAGATTTACAAGGGGTTAGGGTTTAAGGGATTAAGGGTCAAAAGACAAGGGATTTGGGGCTTAGGGGTTATGTAGTTTAATGGTTAATGGCTTAGGGATTATGGTTGATATTATGTAATCTCTATATAAACTTTGATAAAAAAATAATAAAGGTATGTGTGGAAGGGTGTACCAAAATTCTGCTAGTGTAACTTTTGAGCTTATGAATGAAATAAAACATCTTATTATCAGAGATTCTCCATGACTGTGTTATCATTCTATATTTCTCTTATGTTTTCCATACTTATTTCTTCTTATATTTGAATGAATATTAGTTTTTGAGACTCAATACTGTGCTTGTGTGAATGAATATGCTGATACAGTATAGTATTTACTGTGGATGTTTTTAGTTACATGTTCAAAATTATGTTCAACATAAAAATGGAAACTATTTAAAAATAATAAAGTTAACAAAGTTGCTTATTTAAATAATTTTGAGTTACATGCATTAATATTTTATTAAATTTTGTGTCTTCATGAACATATGTTGATACAAAATGAATGGAAGAAGCATCCAAGTAATCCTAATTTTTTCTGCCAACAATTCATACCAAAGATTGAACAATTTAGGGATATTTGAATAGGTAATTTGTATCGGCACAAATAATATTACTGAAGCATTTCAAATTTTAGATCATAAGAATCATCCTTTTTTAAACATGCATTGCAAATAATTCTGAAAATTTAGAAGTCTTGGTCAATAACATTATTGTGTTCTACAATGTCATCCAGTGTATCATTGTCAATGTTCATATGTTCTTTCAAGTATTTAATATTATCATCATCCTCATCTTGACTTGCATCATTTTCATCATCATTGAAATTTGACTTTAGACCATCTATATTGTTACCAGATGTATTTGGATCATCATTTTCTATACCATCCATATTGTTGTCTTCCATAACATCATCTAACTGTGGATTGTTCTCTTCTTGTGCCTGAACATAACCATCTTCAACATCATCATGGATGCCAATTTCTTACATGTTCTCTAATCACTCTCTCTCATTTTGTTGATCATCATTGTTTTGCTCAGTATCGACTAATGCATTGTCAATACATGCCTTAATCTTGGATCATAATGTATGAAAAATATCCATTTTGGGTCCAAAATATCTTCATAGAAAAATACCTGCACATGAACAACATACATATATTAGACATATGTTATAACAATTTTATTGATTAATAAACACATGTATATATTCACAATAAACTATGAATTAATAGATTAATGATCACTACCGCTTCTTGTTTGACATAAGGAAATAGCTGCTCACAATGAATTGGTAGAACATAAGGCTCCTTATCCTTTAGTAGGAAGCATGAGGAATCTATAGAAAATAATCCACTATGGGTATCATGTCTTTGTGTCCTCTTAAATGCTTGATACCATCTACACTTAAAAATACAACATTTAAAAGAATGGTAATCCAACTCAATAATTTCTTGTATTTTCCCCATATTGTAGATTCCCTTCAATTATATTCTTATTTTTTGAGCTTGATCGTCTGGATTGCTTGAAGTCAACCATGATGCCACAATCGAAGGAACGCCTCTTTACATTTGCATTTTCTACATGATAATGCCAACCATATGCCCACATTGCTGGATATTTCCTTGCTTGTGAAAGACCATTTATTTCAGTGAAAACATATATAATGATGAATATTACAATAGTTAATAGTGTCAAAACTATAAGGAAACAACATTTTGTAAAATTCCAACTGTACATTTCTTTCACATCCTCTAGACATGTTGATTTCATCTTCTGTTATGTTTGAATCTATACTTGTATCTTCTATTTGATTTTGAATTTGTTCAGTAACCCATTCTAGTGTGCAATCTTTTCCCCATTCCCCAAGTAGATTAGTGGGAAGTGGAGTATTCCTTGGGTTCGATCTCTTAAACTGTTTCCTTGCTTCTAACAAATTTTCACTCTTTTTATCATACATATCAATCCATTTTTTCATAAATTCCATGTGGTATAGAATGAACTTGTCGAGTATAGCACTTTCGTCTACACCTATTACATGTCAACATGTTTATTTCAAACTCCAAATGTCATGCTATTAAATTGACAAATAAATTACAGAGTAAATTAATGATTGCAAGAAAAACAACCACACTGATCATGAATTTACTTACTAATTTCTACTTGAACACCATTAGATTTTGGTTTTTCTCCATCAATAATATATGATGCTCGTTCTTCATCCCAGACATGTGGCCCATATTCAAAATCCTTACCAAGGAATTCACATAGGAAGAAAAATGCTTCATTCAATACATACCATCCATGCAACCCTCTGGATGTGCCTTTTGTTGAACATATCTTTTTAGAGTTTTCATATACCTCTCAAAGAAAAAAATCCACCTTGTTGATATGACACCCGCCAATTCAATTTCATTGACTAGGTGTATAAGTAAACGGACTTGTAGGGAGATCCTTCTCAATTTATGCAATTTCCTTCTTCCATTTTGGCACTTCACATTTGTGGATCTCCTTGGAGGTCACCCACCTAATATAAGAATAGTAAATTAGTATGAACCTTTAGTCAAAAATTAAAATGTAATATAATATCTCTATGTCTCTCACACATGAACATTTCATATAACCACATAACTTGTAAATGTTGACGATCAACTTATGGCATTCCTTAAGTCAACTGTAAGACAAGAATCCCCCCTAATTTCCAATGGCATGATGTGCTATCAAATACATTTATGAAAAGGTCATTAGTAATTTTTTCTCACACAACAAAATATCAAAATATATTTAGTACTTAATCAATGTTACCAGTAAATGTTAAATGATGATATATAATACCTTCATAAAATTATGAAAATCATGTGTTTTAAATCTTGTGATATGTCCATCAACTGTAAAATCTTTAGCCAATGATGACCCATAGCCATTAGGTGTCCTTATTGAATGAATGGCATTTTTTAGTTGGTCTAGCTCTTTTTCTTTTTCAAAATCCATGGAGCTTCTGCATATGTTTCATTTTCTTTGTTTGGCCACAAATGTTTTCTATCAATTTTGGTATGTGAAAGAGCAATATCTCTCCTCGAAGACAAGGTGTCCTTCTCTTTTCTTGATGTATGTTGAAATATAGATTCTGGGACATTTTTGAAGATGTGCATAGGATCTAATAGGTGAGATAATAATAGATCCTTCTAGTAAGGGAGCTCATAAAATATGGATTTCCTTTTCATTCCTTCTGGCATATTAACTACAACTTGTTCTGGTTCTTGAATTGAATCACCTCGATCAAAAAAATCCTCCCAAGCTTTCAGTTTAGTATCTTCATACTTCTTAAGCCAATCACCTGGACCCACAATAATGGGAGGGCCTCTATTTTCAACCTTTTCATCAAATTGATTCTTCAAGTGATTTCTAAACTTATGATCTAGTGGTAGAAAAAACCTATTGTTTGTGTAAATAAATTTATGTAGATCTTTAGAATACCACCCTTGAAATTTTTTTGCACATCTGGGACATGCAAATATCTCCTTTTTTTGAAGCCCTGCAATTCAATAAGTAATGTTCACAACATCAAAAAAATAGTATAAAACTAAGTATGAAAGTTGGGATGAAAATAAATTATGAGTGTAAATACATAAATATTTTATCTTACCAAAACAAACACGAAGTCTTGGGAAATCATGAATAGTCCAACATAGCACGCCATACAACATGAAGGACCTATTTGATGGAGGACGTGATATGTCATACATTCTTATGCTTTTCCATAGCAGTTGCATCTCATCAATAAAATGTGCAAGATAAACATCCATGTTTTTAACTTGATATTTTCCTGGAACAATGAGAGTCAACATAAGGTGCTCCTTTCTAACACTCATCTATGGGGGAATATTGTATACTATCAATCTGACTGGCCAAACACTATAATTCGAGCTCAGGAAAGAGAATGGGCACACTCCATCAATTACAAGACCAAACCTGATACTACGGGGTTCATCTTTGAATTTTCTTGGTCATTTTTCCTCTATGTGTTTCATTGCTTTGGAGTTGGCCAGAATTCACATGAATCCATCTTTACTCCTATTCTTTGCATGCTAGTCCATCAATTGTGCAAGTGACTTGCAACGAAACATTTGGTTGAAGTCTAGGTATAATTGGCATGTGACATAAAACCTTCTTTGGAAATATAGGATCTTATACATCTGTACAATATCTCTTCTCTTTGCATACAAGGCATTCTACCTTGTTTTGATATTCATCTCTGTATAAAATGCAATCATTTTTACATGAATGAATTTTCTTATATTCAATCCCCAACTCAACCAACAACAGACACGCCTCTCTGCAAGTTGATGGCAACACATTATCTTTAGGGAATATTTTAGTTTTTAGTGCCCTGTAAGATTTCCAGAGATTAAATCAATTGAATGTTTGACTTATGATGAACATGTTTGATATGTCAATCTATACTAGGATTGTTTATATACAATATATGGTTTTAAAATCCCCTTAAAGAAATATAAACAAAGTTGATGAAAGTTTATGAATTATGTACACCAATTGATAATGGAAAGTAAGAAATAGATTTCAACTTACTTCAGTAGGGTAGTGAATCCTTTGTTTGACCAACCAAATAGTGACTTGATTTCTAATAATATTAATGTGCATGCTGGTTTTGAGGTTCTACTTACACCCGATTTGAACACGGGTGTCTTTGTTGCTTGCTTGATGGAGTCTTTTAGGTTGCTATCATCAACATTACGTTGGTGGTAATTACCTTTGCTATCATCATTAGTGTCAACCATATGATCATTATTGTCATCATTGTTTCCATCCCCAAAGAAAACTGTAAGCATTATTTGTGCAGAATGCGCTAGGGACAGTTTAGCTAAAAAAAGTTCAAGCAGTTTTTTGTAGTTTGATACTGGATTTCTGAAATGTTGTTTGAAAATCTGATAGTTATTCTAGTTTTTTGAGTAATGCACTTGGGTTTGAAGTTAAATCTAGTCTATCATACGGGTATTTTGGGCCAATTATGGGAAAATATTTTGGCTCCCTAGGAATTGTATTGATGTATCTAAAAGATGGGGAAATCATGGAATTATAAGATTCAGACTTCTAATAATATGTACAAATTATATTATTATTAATATAAATATATGGGCTTCTACCTTTTCTCTAAGAAAAAAAATCCTTCTTCATGCACTGCATTTTCACTATCATGATCATCATCATTAAGGCTCGGTGGCATGCCATAAGTGTATGCGGATCTCATCATCTCTTCAAATTTATCAGCTGGTAGTATTCTCTTCAATGTTACTCTTTTCACCCTAGTATTGTCTAAAGGATGGTTTGGATCATCTCGTCCAAATCTTAATAACCTAGTTGGATCTTGGGTATTAGTATGTGTTTCATCAACATCTTCTACCTATCAATAAATGCAAGCATTATTTAATGTTTGGAAACAATTAGATAAACCATAAATGTATCAATTTCAAAGAAATAAAATTAAATATGGCTTAAAAAATAAAAATAAAAATTGTATGAACATATATACATCAATTGAATAATGGAACATTATTTTATAGACTACCTTTTTTATACAATAATTTAAATAAAACACAATTTTGAAAACATAGTTTATAAAACATTGGTACACACTCATTTATTATTCTGTGGTTTTCTACCCTTAAGAACATCCTTAGGGAGACCTTGTTCTTCCCTTTTCTTTTGCACAAGAGTGCATTTTAAGAAGGGGTGATCAATCAATAACTCATCCCCAATGATAAGGTCTATAATAGCCTCAACCATTATCAATCTATGAACCTCTCTTTCCATATCTCCATCTTTATCATTTATAACCTCAACAAATTGACAATTTTGTCTTATAATAGGGTCCCTTTCCTTACTACTATTTATAAATCTTGCAATATTTTTGTGTGTGTATGCACATACATCTATATACATAAGATGACCTCTATTAATTTATTTTCCACTTTCCAATTGGAGATGATGTGTATACATATTTGAATTTAGACCATATGTTGACATGCTAGGCTTATATTCTACTAGCCTTCTCCATTCACCATTGTAATATGATGGACCATAATATGGCATTAATCTCCTAGTGGTTTGTTTTGAATTGTTTCTATGTTTAGATCCCACATGTACATTTTGGACAATAAAGAGGCCTAGATTTGCTCCATGAATATTGGAGGGTTGTATCATGTAGTTGTATCCCAAAAATTGAAACACCTCGTACACTCTAGGTAGTTGTTGATCACTAGGCCAAGCACAATATAGTCGATGATCAAATGTCTCTTTGTAAATTGATCTCAAACTCAGGGGAAAGTCATCATCTCCACCAAATTTATTCTCATATGGTATGTAGTCCACCTTCCCCTTGTCTTTAAGCAAATTACGCATCTTTAAACCGGTTCTTGTTCTGTTACTTGCTTTCATCAATTCCTCATCTTCTGAGCTGGTATATTGGCACATATTTTTGTTAGATGTATCATCTGATAAATGATAATTTCCCTCTAGGCTGGAAGTTAGTGATCCAGGAAACTTTAAACCAAGAACTTTATCCTGCAAGTATCCATTAAGAAAAGAATTAGTTATTTAAATAATATAAAACAATGTTAAAATGAAGTATACATGTTATTTATATCAAATTGGAAAATTGCTTACCACAATTCCTATTGGATTTGAATCGATTGTAGGAGGCATACTACTAAATGGAAGCTCATCATATATGTAATGTCTTTATACAATTGCTCATTTGAATTGTTTCTTTCCATGACATACAAAACATCCAAAAACAACAATTTCTCAAAGTATTCATCCCATGTACTATAATTCTGACCAACCTCTTGTTCAATGCAATCATTTGTTGTGTCAGCATGATCCATTGTCATATCCTCTTCCACCCACTATCCTCTACACGATTTAACAGTTTTAGGTCCACTTCCATGTACATATCTTCTTCTTTTTCTAGTTTAACACTCGGGCTTTGCATTTTCTCCAATCTCCATCTAAAATAATCAACAACATGCATTAATTTAGCTCAAGATTGGATAATACACTATAAATTTCAATAATACTGTGAAAAAAGATGGACGTATCACAAAATGCCATCATATCATTTTTTCCTAAGTTAAGTCAAAATTTGAGTACCTGATGTCCAGCTTCATCTGTTGTGTCATCATTTGATATGACACGATCTGTTTCCATGGCCTTGTCTCGCCCCTATAATACACAACATAGTAAATAATGTTTAGTACACCAATTATAATATTTCAATGAATATGCTATCCAACACAAAACCTCACTTGAATCATATATTTAACATATCGATATCATGTTTTGGCCATCCTAATTTTCAAACTTTTCCCTTGATCATAGAATCACATTTAATCACCATTCCTGTGCATTTTCAACCAATAAGTTTGACCTCATAGTCCTCATGGACAAAAAGATGACTATCTCCTCTACATTGTAGCATTTGTGAATTCATAAACACCTTCCTCCTTTGGTTGAGGTTGCTTTCTCTTCTTACCTCTATTGTATCTGCAGATTCTATTGTCATATCTATTTCCACCCACTTTCCTCTTTGTGATTTAGTATTTCTATGTCATCCACATACTCTCTCCATGGCCTCCTCTGGATCCTATAATACATAACAATGAAAATAGTCACATAACAACTATGCACCAAGAGAATATTGTTGAAATTATCTTGTTAATACACTTGCTTTTCATTAAGACACACTTTGAAAAACAAAATAGGACATTGCAACATTTTTCTCTTCACAAAAAGTTTACACGTGGAATCTTGACAACTAGAGCTCAAATCTTATGATTACAAGATGACTACAAATTCACATCAAAAAGACATTTATTTACAAGTTGACTACAAATAAAACCTATTACTAATAATTTTAGCTGAACATCCCTTCCATGGTCCCTTGTTATCCTAGATGAAAGAAAACCTATTACTAATAATTTTAGCTGGTTCTCTACCTTACACTTCTTCCACAAATTCATTAAAACCGTAGATATTTTCTCTTTGAAAACTAGAGATTGGATTCCTTATTCTTGATTGAAACCTACTTTAGGATGGAATGATGAGATCTAATCAAGGATTGAATGATGAGATCTAACAAAGTGTAAAAACATGTCAAAATATGTAATATATGCATGGATAAAGGCAATAGACAAATATATATGATAATACATGATGAATGATCTATCAATAATACATTAAATAAGGGTGGGTTAGTGGGATCAAAGAGATTACACAAAAAAATACCAAACCCTATTCAAGATAATAGCAATGAAACATAGATAAGGGGTGCATCCAAGCTCTAATAAAGTATACAATGAATCATATATACTTAAAAATGTTAGATTTATAACCTTAATGTAGAAGGATAAACTCTAAGGATGAAACCTGAGTGTGTTTAAGAATGTTTGGTTCATGAATTTATGTAAGAAAAAATAACATTCCTCACATAAATATCCCAAGTAAATTAATTTAACCAAAATGAATAAATAATATAACCTACCCATGATAAAGAGTTGAGAGTAATAATACCACTAAAATAAATGCTCGAAATTAAATAATAAAAATAATGATATTTAGCTTTAGGTTCAATGAAGATGACTATGCTAGACATCGCTAAGTGATTTATTAGTGCAACAATAATTGGGACTATAAAAAACTATCTCAATACTATAAAATTCATGATGCTTCATTCCAATACACTTCCATGGATATGGAATTGATCTCAATGCAAAAAAATATGAACCTACACGTAGAACTAAACCTTAACTATAGATCTAATCTTCACTGAATTGGATGTCTATAATTTATTATCTTGATGTCTACAACCTATGTCTAAGAGGGGTCATGTCAATAGACATTATTGAGGATTTTGTTAGGCTAGGATATTTCTCCTTTAGTTAAACTCCTATTACTAATTTAATGATACAAATAAATGATTGAAGACAATAGAGAAGCATGAAATACACATAGGATGTTAATGCAATGTCAATGTCACATGATAATGATTTAGTTCTCATAGATGATTTTTCATAATTCCCCAATAAGCCCTGTATCTAAGATGATAGTAATGAATTAGAGTTTGTCCTTTTATACAAATCTGTAACATGCAATTTGAAATATTTCACTCTTTATATGACTCATCTAGTTGTATAGGGTGAACATGGGCCCATTTAAATTTAAATTTAAAAGTTTAGGGGTCATTTCTGAGTTCACAAATCTAACCTCTATTAGTTTTGCACTCACAAAATTGACATGGGATAAGGAATAGATAAAATAGGGAACCGTGATTGCTCCCTTGGAACCTATGAAGATGAATTCAATTTAGGATCAATTTATTTATCAACTTCCAAGAAAAATATATCATTTTGAAATGCTAGGAGCTAAATTAGGCACATTTTGTGCCACCTTTTAGTCCCCAAATAGATTACATTTAGGGCTAAAATTCAATGCTAAAGTTGGTGTTAACTACATTGACTATGGTGCTAAATTTTGAATCAAAAACAAAAAACAAAAAATTCCCACATGAAGGAAGAGATGAGAGGAGAAAAATGCCACGCAAAGGAAGAGAGGAGAAAAAAGGGAAAAAAACCGCATGAAGGAAGAGAGGAGGGCGTCCTCTGAGGGCTCAGCTACGAGCAAGTAGATGAGAAATTCAATTTAGTTTGTGACACCATAGGTAAGGTTACAATTTGTTTTTTCGTTCCCACAAATATTTTTGTTTGGATTAAATGGAGAGGATTGTGAAGAAAGGGTTGTGAATATTGTTTTGTTTACATGAGAATCATTCAAGTCTCATGTGGTTGAAAAAGAGGAGGGTAAAATTGTAGACATTGCATTATTTCCTCTGCATTTGAGAGCAGTGAACACATTTTTGAAACCCCAATCCCCTGAGGCTTCACTTATCATTCCCATCCCAAGCTTTCAGTATTCTGGTTCAATTTCTCGGACTTTCCTTCCATACCTTTCTCTGAAGACAACTTTCTTTCATACCACAAAACAAAACTTTCATACTACAAACTAGACGAAAACTTTCATACCTGACAGTGTGTGCTTCGTTTGCCTTCACAGACTGGACAAAAATAATTTTCCCTAGGTCACCTCAAAATGTCAAGCAATAGAGGGAAGGGAGCAAAGGGAGCAGACTCTAGCCACAATGAGGTAATGCATTGTCAATTTAGAGATTTGTAAATGTTTCCATTGTTTCTTTGATTTTTAGTTTATTATTTCTAAATTTAAAAGAAGAAATTTATATATATATATATATATATAGGGACATGAGATTGAAAAAGATAAGGAGGCATTGGCTTCCATATTGGGGGTAGAGGTAGTGAACAAATTGGATAGTGTGGACTTGACAATGCTTTCCAGATACATCGAAAAATGATTTGGTAAAGCCCCTAAAACATTGCAACCAAATCAACCGTGTCAAAGGGAATCAATTGATTCCCCAACCAACTATATTGGATCGAGAAAAAGATACATGAGGAAATAAATAACAATAAAATATAAGAATGTGGAATAGGGAGCAAAGACTTCCAATGTCCCAGCTGCTCCTGGGACACAAAATTCTTCCACCATGCCATGTTTTGCATCTTGCATTGGTAGCTACGATACCAAGAAAGAATATGATGTGGTTTTAGGGGAAGTCTAAATGATAGATGCAGGGAAAATGTTTATGAATTGGTTGAAGGAATCATGCATTCAGTGGTTCAAAGACCATCTACATTTTCCATTCTCAAAGATACCCATGCACCTACAAAAAGTAGTTATCCATGACATGGAGACTGAAATTGGTACAGGTTGGTTTGTGAAGAAGATAAAGCTATGAATGTCTCAAAACTGCAAGAGATTTCGGTGCAACCAAACGAAGAAGATTAAAAAACTCCCTCCCAAGCTAAGGCTCAAAAAAGGGCCAATTGATGTAAGTGTGAAAATATGGAAAGAGCTTGTAAAAACATATGAGAAGTATGATGCACGAAGGAAGTTCAGTGAGGAGAGTACGTAGGTATTTGAATTTTCTCATAAGATTATATCAAATTTATTAAACAAAATTTTAAATTTTATCTGTGCATAGTTAAATTGAATTAGTATATGTTTTAGGACAAGGCCTCCAAGGCTAGGCTTAAAAAACTTTGTGCCATGCATCACAGTGGCTAGAAAGGTTTATAGGCCTTGATCTGTACATTTGTAAGTATATTTAATATGTTAAATGATATTTTTCTTATTTCCTAGGAAAAAGTAAATGATTGCATATTAATTAGTTTAACTAGTCCATGTTCCATGTTTTGATAGGAGGAGAAATATGGCCAACATCCAAAGCAATTTGAAAAGGAAAAGTTACAAAGCAAAAAGTGGACCGATCAATATTTGACTTTCAATAACTTAGTTGAATATTGTTGTGTTAATATGTCAATTTGAATTTCTTGTGCTGAGTTGTTTATTGATGCATAGGATGAATTCTAAAGTGCTTCTCTATTGGCCCTAGATGCCTCCATAAAGAAAGAAATTAGCAGTAAAAAACTTGCAACTTGATCTGATCAACATAGAGAAGCATGTAATACTAGACTTCTTAACATTCAAAAGATAAATGAAATGTCCTCAACACCCAGTAGAGCTATCCAAAAAAGCTAATTAAAAACACAAACGTGCTCTTGCACACAATGGCCTAATGGATGCTTGTCATAGAATTCAAACTACCGAAGTAACAACACTGATCAAGTTAACATATATGCATCATTTGGAAAAAAAATGAACCATTTATGTGCATGAATAAATAGTAGAAGGATGTAGATGAACTCAATTCATCTAACTTTATGCCTCTTGGCAAACATTCCTCTTGAATCTCTACTATCAGGTGCCCGAGACTTCCCTGTAGCTTTACCTTTCATCGCTGCCTTTCCTCTTCACTGTCAAACTCGCTCCTTTTTCCTTATCTGAATTTCTGGCTTTGACTTCTAATTCATCCCATGTTTTACCTTCCTCCTCTTCAGAATATTCTTCTTCTTCTTCATCGTCATCTAACTCCACAAGAGATTCATCTTTTGAACCTTCCTCATTTGATTTTGATTCCTCTTCTACATTAGAGGGTTCATACCCTTGATTTGAATCTTCTAAATTATTAGAATCATAATCACTAGCTTCCATATTCAAAAATTCCCAGCCACCATCTTCAATAAATTTATCTAGATCATCAGTAATAGTCTTCAAAATTGGCCGCCAGTTCAAGTTCATTATGCTTTCATAATACTTTATATCCATGGAGTTCAACCATTCTTTGATGCCATCAAGTGGAGATTGAGGAATGGATTCAATGCGGAGTACATCCCGCTTGAAGTCTTTGAAAACAATGGCCATATAAAATGCCTTTTTCCCAAGTCCTACTCTCTCAAGGTTAACAATCTCAATCTCACTAATAGTGATTACTAAGAAAGGTAATTCCACCAACTCTACCAAATAGTTTACTGTAGGAACAATAAAAGCAAAGGATTTGAAAGGAACTCCATGAAAACCAAGCTCTTTAAATGGTATATAAAACTCTAGTTCAAAATATTTTAGATGAGGCTACTCCCATAGCTATGTTACTTGCTTGACAAATCCTTGAAACTCTGCATTGATTTTATTTTTCATGTCCCTCTCTTGCTGTTCTTCCTCAATTTCATTAGGATCATACATTGAACTTCTTGCCCCTCCTAAGGTTTGGACCACATCCATTACCTCCACATAAAGCTGTACATCCTTGGTCTTCTTGGTTCCCACCATGATATGGTTATGCAAATGAAAATGAAGCAAAGTAATAATCTCCTTCTTTGTTGGCTGGAAAAATGCATGTTTAATGTTTTGATACATTATATCAGCTCTCTCTTCTGCTCTCATGGTTGAATATCGAAATCCATTATGGTGGGCCTCCAGAGTTCCAGTCATCTTTCTTCCTCTTCCACCAAATGTTGGTTTGATCCACAAGTCTTCCAGCGTAATTGGCTTTGTTTTTGAAAGTTGAAGTTTATCCTAAGTCACCAGTGTAGCTCTCTCTATCTTTTCATACTCTTTCATTGCTACATGTTGTCTATGGGATTTAATCATTTGTACCACATGGTTGATGTGCTTTGAATCCTTGGATCTAAAGGAATTTTCCTTAACATAAATACTACTAGGGAATTTCAATGTTGGCATGTAGTTGGCATTAAAGTCGATACCTGGAACATTGAAAATTATCCTTATATAAGAATTCCCTCCATCTTGTTGGCTTGTAACACTCTTGATGGTGGTTACATGAAATGGAACCATGATGCCATATATGGGCACCAGAATAGCAACATTTTTCGTATCAACATGAATCATGAGCTCCCTAGAAATAGGGATATCCTCCACATTTTTGTAGGAAACCATCTAAGTGGATGGCTTGGAAGAGCCATGTCCATCTCCTGTACCAATGCTCCCTGCAAGAAATCTTCTTGCAGTCTCCTCATTCTTTTTCCTTACAAGTTTTTCTTGGTGTTGTTGGCGTTGCTCTTCTTTAGTCATCTCCTAATTATCAGATTGCAAGGTTGCCTTGGAGATGCTTGATTCTCCTCCATTTACCTCAGCCTTGGGTTTTTGTTTCACTTTCTCGTCTTCATCATCATCGTTAAATGAGTATGCAACATCAGTGTATACTTTGGAGCTAACCCCAGTTGCATTTTCAGGCCCTTTATCCTTAACAACCATACTTTCAACAAGGAGCAATAAATAATTTTGTGTTTTGGGGTTACCAATTTGCAACTGCAAATTCTGAAACACAAGTGATAAATTAAAAGCCATTCTAGCCTTCACAATTTTGTCATTTCTTGAATTCAAACTTAAACCAAACTCTCAAAATTTGATCCCTATTCATGTTCCTGCAAACTTTATAAGATGAGGAAAAAGTTCAAGGCCATCTCTTTGAACTACCTCCATAGTTGCCTTATATTAACATACATGAACATGATATGATTATATACATGATAAGGTCATTTAAAAATAGTATAATCAAAGTACAAAATGTCTTGAATAACTATTCTCTGTATACTCAAGTATTGTTGCATGTAATAGCTTGCTTACAAACAAAAAACTAAACCAAAAATGTAAAATAGAGTTGTGCTTCAACCATCTCCATAGTACCATTTATACGAATACATTCAAATAATGAAAGAAAAAAGAATATTACTATTATTCCTTGCATAACCACCCCATTTTGTTTTTGGTAAAAATGGCCCCCCTTGTGTTTGTTTGTCCTTGGTGTTATTTTTTGGGTCTTAGGAGTTGTTCTTTTTCCTCCTAAGTCTTTGTTTCTTTGTATTTTTTTTGCGGGATCAGAACGCAGGCCGAAACTGAACTTAGAACTTCTACAAAGTTCCTAGTCCAGTTTTTGTTCCGGTCCTGGCCCCGTCTCTTGCCTTGTCATTTTCTTTGTTGTCTTGTTTGTCTTCTCCCTTGGGTTTTCTTTTGTTTTCTTTCCCTTTGAATTTCTTTTCCCTTTTGCAGAACCAGAACCGTAATGGAAATTGAACCCAAAACTTTGTAAAAGTTCCAGGTCTAGATTTTGTTCCAATTCCGCTCCCGTTTGTTTTCCTTGTGCTTCGTCTCGTTTTGTGTCCTATTTTGGGATGGGCTTTGCCCCAGTCCTTCTTCCCTATTATTTTCCCCCTGTCGATTTTCTTTCCCTTTCTCGGGAGTAGAAGCGGAGTCGGATCTGAACCTAGAACTTTTCCAAGTTTTGGATCTAGATTTTGTTTCAATTCTACCCCCAACCCTTTGTTTCCCTTTCCTTGTCACGAGACCAGAGCCGGATCCAAAATGAAGTATGAAACTTTGAAAAAGTTCTTGGTTCTATCTTGACTCTGCTTCAACTCCCATTTTACCTTTGACGTACATGTTGGTTGCGTACAACTTCGCTCTGATTCTTCCCTGACCAACTGCATTAATTACAAACTCCTAACACACTCGAGATGGTTTTTAAAACCTTAATCAATGTTATTTTGCTCATTACACTTACTTAGAGTGTTTTAACGAACAAAGAGTAGAGAGAACTTGAGGAGGAGTTTGATTTGGTTGTGGGTGAACGTTCATGAGTAGATCCCTTTCGATTTGAACCTTTTTCTGGTCACATTTTGAGGTAGGTGGGTTTTCCTTATTTTTGTTTCATGTTTTCCCATTTGTTTTGTTCACTTTTTTGTTCTTCGCACATTTGTGAGACTTTTCCTATGAATCTTTGCTTGTTTCCTTTCAGGTTGTTGGTGTTTCTATTGGTCGTTCTTTGTTTTGTTTCATTCCTTCTTCCATTTTCCATTTGTCTTTTTGTGTTCTCCGTTTTGTTTTCATTTGGCTCCTGTCATTTTCATCATTTTTGGTGGTGTTTTCATTCCACTATTCCCTAGTTTTGATAAGGGATTTCCTTTTTGAGGGGTCCTGGTGCCTTGCAATTGTTTTAAATCCTTTATTTGACCCCTCTGATCTTGTTTTTGTCGATCTTATGGGTTTTGGTCATAGGGTTTTTGATGCCCTAGTTTTGGTGTAAGTCGACGGGCCGTACGAGTTAGGGTTTGCATTTTGTGTCCTTTTAACGTAGTTGTCATAGTTTTCTTGATCCAGTCTTGTTGGTCTAATCAGAGTCGAGCTTGATCTCTGCCTTCCCCATTTCCTTTTTGACTCATGTCCAACTAGTGTCGACGTGCGGAGATAATCTGCACAACTCTGTGATACATAGCGAAACCAAAGCCAGAACCAAACTCATCCATTGAACTTTCTCATGAGAGTTCAGTTTCAAAAATGAGTCCACCTCTGATGGGTTTTGATTCCGATCTCAATTTCGATCCCTTGAACTTGGCGGGGTCAGATCATCAAACATCACAAGGTTCTAAAACTTTGAAAGTTTCAATTTTTGATCAAGATTGATATGCAAGATGACTATGATGTTAGAAAAAGAAATTAAGAAAGGCTTACAATCCCACAGATGATTGAATATGGGGTGAAGGAAGATATTCCCGGTACACTATCAGATGATGGTGTAGTTTTGGACCCCAGGTATGAAGTTGAGAATATAGGTACTATAAGCTTGGACCCAATAAATTGGGATGAGGAAGAATTCATTGATATCAAAGAACTTTCAAGGACAGTGATGGACAAAAGCATCTAATGGGTGGTAATGAGGACAAAGGAGCCAAAAGCTCAATCCTCAAAGAATAGGAAAGCAGTAGGTACCCAAGGGTATAGAAGAACAAAGAGGAGGATAGCTCCTACATAACAATTGGAGTACTTTCCTCCTAGCTCTAGAGGAGATGATGACCTAGGAATTCCTACTTAAGAAACTTATGAATCACAAGGTGTGGAAGATACTACCATTGGAGAAGGAGCTTCATCTCAACCTTCCCTCCCAGAGGAGTCTACTATGAACCTCTTGTAACTGCATTTGCTGAGGATATTCAAGATGTTGAAATTGAGCATGTTTTGACTATAGAGGATCAATGGAAATTGTTTGAGGATTCCAAGAAAGAGGTTGATGCCAAAGCACAAGCTAAGGCACTTGCAAAGCAACAAGAGGCTGAGGCTATAACAAAGACTGAAGAGCTTGCAAGGAAGCATAAGAAAAAGGGAGATATCCTATAGCAACAAAAATAAGATGAATGGAAAGCTAATGTAGAGAGGGAGAAGTTGGCCCTCCTACAAAAGATCCATGACCTTGAAGAGGAGAAGGCTCGACAGAGGAGAGAAAATGAAGACCTTGAGGCCAAGGCCAAAGTTGCAGAGGAGGAACAAAGGAAAAAGGATGAAAATGAGCTCTTGCTAAAGAAGTTGGAGGCAGAAGAACAAGCCAAGCATGAGCAAGAAGCAGCCAAAATGTGGGATAGAGTTAGGCAATTGGAAAAATAGAGAGATGACATGTTGGAGCAAAGGAGATTGGAGGAGGAAAGAGAGAAAGCTAAAGCTGATAGGCTTACCAAAGAGATGGTAGAAATAGAGCAGCATCAAGAGGTTGATTCTTAACCAAAGGTAACAATTTTGCAACCTCTCTCCTCTACCAATGCTTCTTCACAACAAGTGCTTACTCCTCCTACTACCCCAACATGGTTGAAGCTCAACCTAGAAAAGAAACAAATAGTCCAGCCCCAACCCCTAAATTGTGATGATATGATGAAGGAGATTGAAAAGGAAAGGCCCAAGAAAAAGGCTTGAGTCCTTCACTCCACAAAATTGACAGATGCTGGAGAGATTTTAACTGAATGTGCCATTCCTATGGTGGAAAAACACAACTAGGAGATGCAGTTGAGTGATTACCAACTAGGCACTGTTAACTTGGGAAGGCCTACAAGAAACCAACAAATGGATGTGATTGATATTATAACATCCTCCACCAAGTCTAGGATGATAAAGGACAAGAAAAGGAAGGATGAGCTCAAGGCTCAATTAGATCAATTGCATAGGTTCTTAAAGGACCTATGATCTCTTGTTTCTATACAATCTACTGCTCCACAAACACCAATTTTGTTAAGCAAGAAAGAAGCTGATGACCTTGTTGAGATGAGAAGCAAGGTAAAGATGTTGGATAGATGGATTGATAGGTTGAACCAAGAGGTGGAGGAACTACTTGTTGAAGCCCCCAAGGTTCATAAAGAAGCATTAGAATCATCCAATGATATGAATACATATGTTGAGGTCCTTTGGAAGCAAGAAGAAGAATATAAAGAGCATGTTAAGAAATTGAAAGAAATTAGTAAGCAGCCTCAACAAACACTCCTTGAATAATCTATTCTTCAAGAAGGTAATGAAGAGTTTATTAATAAAACCATTAACATTATCATATTCAGGACTTCATTCATTTTTTCCCATAGAAATGAGGTGCAATAGGCTGGAAAGGATTTGACTGATCAGATTGTGGAGTTAGAAGCAATCATAGCTATGATGGTGAATGAAGATGTCCCTGTCAAGGATGGTTTCCCTCTTGATGAATTAAGAAACAAATGGAATTGTAGATTCCAAGAGGCAATGCAGAAGGGAGAAAATGGTGATAATTTGTTGATTGACAGGTTCATGGACATCAAAGAGGTAGTAAATATTTCTTGGAAGGAGCTTTCCAAATTGAGTGATATGCGAAAATTCACTTTTGATGAATTGGGAAGAATAAAGTTTGAGGACAGTTGGGTACATGGGTTGGATGTGGACATTCTTAGACAAGTATTAGATGGTTATGATGAGTATTTACTTGAATAGAAGACAGAAGAGTGAGGTGTCTATGAAAAATTATTTTTGAATGAAGCATCAGATGGTACGACCAACTAGGCAGTTTTCTCCTACTTTTCAGGAACATGACACCAGTTCAACTCAGGGTTTCCCAATAGTTTGACCTTCTCTTTTTGCATCAGATTTTGATACAAAGTCATCAACAATTGAATTGAATATCATGATGAGTAGTCATCTCATGCAGCTCTAGTTTTTCCCTAAATTTGTGAATCTCAATTTCTGATTGGAGAAATTAGTGTTAGGACTTGTCTATATGTAGTTTTTATCTCCATGTTGTAAAGGTCAGCTAATTGAAGAAAGATTAGCAGTGTAATGAGAATTTTAGGACAATTTCTACAATTTTTAGAAGCTTTTATAGTTTTATGCAAAGATACTTAGACATTTTTCTTACAGTTTTCAATACAATTCATGTTATTTCCAAGTTTTAGTTTTAATGGTGATGTTAATGAACAATGGTCATTCATATGCCAGTGAATGTTGTGCATAAATGTCTCTTATGAATCTGAGAATGTTTCCATTGAATTATTTGTGAATGAAATTTCTTTACTTTTAATGATCTATGAATTTTAATGATGAGTTGGTGATGTGTTCTTGTTGATTTTGAAGTTTATGAATGGTGAATAATTGTATATCTTGAATTTTCACTATGAGTGAATGCAATGGTATATATTATTCTGTGGATTGTATCATCTCATGGTTTAGTTTTTTGAAAGGAGTGCTCATTATGAAGTTTGTATGCCTAAATTGAAGGAAATCTACATTTATGTTTTGCTGTCCTGAGCTCTGTTCTATCTTTTGATGTTTATTTACACCCCCCAAATGTTAGTGTATAAGAGTGAATTTGCACCCCTTATGCAAATTCCTTTTTTTCCTTTATCCACCTTAGAAAACCAAGTTCAAAGGCTTAAATACAACTAATCCCGTTGTTTTCATCTCACTTGGCACCCATTTTGAGTGTCGGTGGAGGAATTTCTATTGGGGATGCCTGTGCGACACACAGATGTCCCTAGTAGATTCCTACGACTATACCTACAGAGGCATTACACTTCTCATTGAGAGTCAAGTTGTAATGATGGCTTCAGTCGACCGACCCGAATATGGCTGTTTCCTTCATCTCCTTCTTCAAATTCACCTCTTCTTGATCCATTTTGGATGCTCCAGCTCTCTTTGAGCCCTCTCTTAGCTATTCATCAACTCCTCTTCACAATCTCTCCTTCAATCTCTTCACAAGTTCTAAGCATCTTCTTCACCATCTCTTCAATCTTCAATCTCCAAACACTTTACACTTCACAGCAACAACATCAACACTCCATCACTTCAATAGAGCAAGTGTGGAACAAAACACCATTGCAGTAGAGGCTTGAGTTCCTCTCATTTTCTCCTCCATTAGCCTTGAGAACTCTTGGTGGAGGTGGCAAAATTTCACTCCTCTCCTCTATTTGTTGGTTGAGTAGCAAAAGTGCTTTAGTGCTCTTTAATTCATTTCTACTTTTCTCTCTATCTATCTGGTTGTCCATAGAGGTGGGAACACCAAAATGGGGGTTTGACTGAGGTAGACCCCTATTCAGCCCCAACAATTTCTCCCTCCATCTTGTGTACAGGTAGTGAAGACACTCACGAGATGGAAACTTAATCACTTTGTAGTGCTTTAGTGCTCTTTAATTCATTTCTACTTTTCTCTCTATCTATCTGGTTGTCCATAGAGGTGGGAACACCAAAATGGGGGTTTGACTGAGGTAGACCCCTATTCAGCCCCAACAATTTCTCCCTCCATCTTGTGTACAGGTAGTGAAGACACTCACGAGATGGAAACTTAATCACTTGCGTGATTATAAGTAATTCCTTTCTTCTCCTTATATTTATCATCTCTATTTCACTTCATTTCAGTCTTATTACTTCCTGTTGCTTTCTTGCATTCTAGAAGTTCTCAGTAAATGAAGTAGAAGTAGTCATGTAGCTATTTTATGAGACATTCTCGCTTTCTGGTCTATACGAGATGCTAGCACGCCTTTGGCATACAAGACACCATTGCGGCTTTGGGACACCAGTGCGTCATGTTGTCGTCCGCAGTCCACGCTGCCATCCTTTGGTCGAGAGCTTGTCAGTTTGTCAAGAGAATCTTTGCGACCTGCTCTTTTTGATTCTACAACTCTCATCGTTGTTCCTTGAGGTAGTTTAGGGAAGTTCGCTCCATGAGGCTCTCTAAATGAAGAGAACTCATGAGTAGCGAATCCCCCTCTTCTACATTTTGGTGAACTCGACGTGAAGAACAATGTTCTTTGAAAAACTAGAAATTTATTTACCCCTACTTGGCGGGGTCATAACTTTTGACTTGGTGCTCAGAATTCAGAACCGTTAGCATTGTTGGAAAGGTCTCCTAGAGAATTAGTTTAGTCCCTAAAATACAAGTGCCTTCGATACTAGACTTTTAGGGACCAACGCAAGTTCTGACCTCAAATTCTACTCTGAAGTCCTCCGAAAATGCGAATTACTAGAACATAGAAAATATCAAAAAAATTGTAATGGATTTAATATCTTCTTTTATTAGTTATGTATCTAAATTTGCACAAAATATTAATGATATCCCATTTCATACATGTGATAGTGACTTGGATTTTCACATGTCACTTGGTATCTTTGATCCTTCTCATGAGATTCTTCTTGCTTTGGAGGATATCTTATTGCAAGAAGATGAAATCATTGATACCTTTATTAATGTTACTCTACCTCCTCTTCATTCTAATGCACTCTCTTCTAGAGATGATGCATTTGTGAATGATGAATCTACCCTTCATTCCAATGCACTCTCTTCTAAAGATGTTGCATTTGTGAATGATGAATCTCTCTTCCATTCCAAAGCATTCTCTTCTAGAGATGATCCATTAGTGAATGATGAGCCTCCTTCCACATCCAATTCTCCCTGGATCGATGTTGAGAATGTCTCTTTGAATAATTATTCCACATTTGATCCTGTTTGGATTGATGTTTAGAATATGTCTTCAAATAATTGTTCTACTAGTTGTGACGATTATGTAAATGCAATCTATATCTCTGGAGCCCCTCAAAGGCCTAAGAGACTGGTCATTTACGTGACTACAACTAGTCCTCCTAAAAGGATTTTTTCTATTGATAGTGTTCTATCTAAGAATGATTCTCTTGATATTTCTAAGGATCCCTCTTATAGAGTGGTAGCCCATACTTATGAGAATAGAATGAATAAACAACCAAGCCTTCCTCAAGCACCTAAACCTATGACCAAAGCACTCGGTGATTACGATATTGTCGAGCAACCTTGTGTTACTCCGACCAAGATCTCGCCGTGGGACTTGCTTTAGTTTGCTCTAGTTTATCAAGGTATGCTTTAGGAAGCCTTGCAAAAGATCCTCTTGCCTTCTTCTACTAGGCCGATGGATGTTAATGTGTTGATGGCATATATTCGTGTAGATTCATCGAATATTATGTTCTATCCACAAGAACTCCCAGGTTTCAGAAGTACAGAAGCAAGCAGACCCCCTAATGATTATAGTCAACATTAATAAAATTGGCATTAGATGTACTCTCGTTGATTCCGGTTCGACACTCAATGTGTGTAGTATTGATCGATTGCCTAATATTAATATTGACTCACCTTTTCTTAATACTTTTTATGTTGTCATTCGTGGGTTCGATAATGTTGGTCGACAAGCCCTAGGAATGATAGTATTGCCTTTGAGGTTGGGACCCATTACCATACCTACCCTTTTATATGTTATGTCAGAAAATCTACCTTATAACCTTCTTCTTGGTAGGCGATTGATTCATGCTATGGGTGTAGTCCAGTCTACCTTGCATAAATCTCTTAAGTTCATTTATAACAATTGAGTAGTCACAATTAAGGCTGACCCTGATGCTATGCACTTATGTGAGATAGCAGCTGTTGGTCAAGTTTCTATTGTGCCTACTCTTATTCCTTTAGTGTTCTAATGTGTTGGTGTTTACTCCAGCAATACCTACTACAAAGGATACTCTCAAGATAGATATCCCTGAAGAAGATCCTTTTGAAGCAAGAAATATTAAGTCTGCTCCTACCATTTCTCAAGAGAATGCATGTCTTGGTGATGATTAGGGTTCTTTAGAATTTATAGAATCCTTCACCGGAGAATATAAAGTCAACCCGATCCACTCAAACCTTCTGATGACATCATCCAAACCCGCTGTCAAAGATGGTCATTCTTCTGTATCGCAGGGTAAGGTGAGAAACGATTGTAACATTCTTAGTGTTGATCCTCCCCCTAATAGGGAAGATGATCACACTTCTATTAAAGAGGTTAATGTTGATAATCCTATCAGGAAGGATGATGGCGATCTCGTAGAGAAGTATGATCCCCGTTGTTGGAATAATTCTCTCTATGGAGATCCTCCTCTTTTTTCTTCTATCTCCATATCTTCTTCTTGTGAGCAATCAAACATTTCTCCACAAGAGAAAGGGTTGCTTCCTGCTCCTCATCCTTTATCTAAGCAAGAGTGTATCTTGTTGCAGCTTCTAAAAGCCCACTTGATTACTCTTCCCTCTCCTACATGTAAGAAAGTTCACAGACATGATGAAGGAAAACATTATTTCTACGCATACCATCAAGTGCCTGGCCATCCCACTAGTGAATGTAAGGCGTTGAAGGATAAAATAAAACTTCATGATTTAGGTGCCATCAAAATCCCATTTGATTGACAGACCTACCTTTACTTCACATGATAAGTGATATCGAGGTTTACCTCTATCCTATTTTTCCTATATATCTTGCATGGTTCTCCCCCCCTATATGTTGGGGGTAGTGATAACTTGTTCCAGAGACGTGTGTCCTTCTTAAGGACCCCATCTCTTCTTCTCTATGTCTTTCAATTGAAGTGTCCCTTGAGTGGACCCCTTCCTCTTCCTTTTGAAGGGTTCCTGAGGGATCCCCTTTGAAATACTTTATCTCAAATGGATTCTTTCGTGTCTAGCTTGGGGGAAACCTGACTAGACCTATTTCATATCTTCACGTCTAGCTTGGGGGTAGCCTGACTAGACCTATTTCATACAGTCACATCTAGCTTGGGGGAAGCCTGACTAGGCCCATATTTTCTGTGACTGCCTTATAACGTAGCTTGTAGCAACCACATGATTCTTTGATTTGTCTTGCTCTATAGAACTGAGAACCTGTAGAGCTCCTTTACATCCTATATTTTGTGATACGAGTTTTCCTCCTCGAGCGGGGATTGCTTTTATCACCTTTAATCTATGATAAGGGTTCTCCTCCTTGAGTGAGGATTCCTTTTATCACCTCTGTTGTGATACAGGATTTCCTCCTTGAGTGGGGATTGCTTTTATCACCTCTGTTGTGATACTGGTTTTCCTCCTCAAGCGGGGATTTCTTTTATCACTTTTACTCTATGATACGGGTTTTCCTCCTCGAGCGGGGATTGCATTTATCAATCATGCATTCATTCCATTTTTTCTCTCTTGTATATACTAGATCAAAGATTTACATCTTCTTCATCCTGAGTATATGCTCTTTCTTTAGCTTCATAGTTTTGCGGAACTATGAAGTCCTCTCTTGACCTTGCACTCTCGAGTTCGTTAAATCGCGGTCTATTTCCTCAATGGTTCAGGTATACATTTCTAACCCTACTACTTCTCTGATCTACTTTATCGAAGCATTCATTAGTATTTGTGCTCACTAAAGTGGGGGAAAAATGTATAAGAGTGAATTTGCACCCCTTATGCAAATTCCCTTTTTACCTTTATCCACCTTAGAAAACCAAGTTTGGAGGCTTAATTACAACTAAGCCTGCTACTTTCATCCTACTTGGTGCCCGTTTTGAGCGTCGGTGGAAAATTTTTTGTTGGGGACACCCGCGTGATGTATAGACGTCCGCAAGGCATGCTTACATCCCTACCAGATTCTTGCGGCTGAACCTGTAGAGGTGTTACACTTCTTATTGGGAGTCAAGTTGTAACGATCCCTTCTGCCAATTGCCCCAAATATGGCCATTTCCTTCATCTCCTTCTTCAAATTCACCTCTTCTTGATCCATTTTGGATGCTCTAGAAATGACACTCTAACTCTCTTTGAGCCCTCTCTTAGCTCTTCATCAACTCCTCTTCACAATCTCTCCTACAATATCTTAACAAACTCTAAGCAGCTTCTTCACCATCTCTTCAATCTCCAAACACTTTACACTTCATAACAACAACATCAACACTCCATCACTTTAGTAGAGAAACTGTGGGAGAAAACACCATTGAAGCAGAGGCTTGAGTTCCTCTCATTTTCTCCCCTATTAGCCTTGAGTTCTCTTGGTGGAGGTGGTAAGCTTTCACTCTTCTCCTCTATTACTTGGTTGAGTAGCATAACAGTGTCTTGTAGTGTTTTAGTGATCTTTACTTCATTTCTACTATTCTCTCTATCTATCTGGTGCTCCATGGAGGTGGGAACACTAAAATGGGGCTTTGACTGAGGAAAACCCCTATACAACCCCAACAATTTCTCTCTCCATCTTGTGTGTAGGTATTGAAGACACTCATGAGCTGGAAAATTCATCACTTGCGTGGTTGTAAGTAATTCCTTTCTTCTCCTTATCTTTATCATCTCTATTTCACTTCATTTCAATCTTATTACTTCCTATTGCTTTCTTGTATTCTAGAAGTTCTTAGTAAACATAGTAAAAGTAGTCATTTACCTATTTTCTAAGACATTCTCACTTTCTAGTTTGTACGAGATGCCAGCACGCCTTCGGGACACCAGTGCACCGCACTATTTTTTGCATTCCGTGCTACCGTCCTTTGGCCGAGAGCTTGTCAGTTTGTCCAAAGAATATTTGTAACTTGATCTTTCTGATTCTAAAACTCTCGCCGCTGTTCCTTGAGGTAGTTTAGGGTAGTTCACATTGTGAGGCTCTCTAAATGAAGAGAACTTGTGAGTAGCGAATCCCCCTCTTCTATAGTTAGATTAATTTATGTTATGTAGTTTGTACCCTTTACCAGCAAGCCGCTTGAACATTATAGTTGCATAGGCCAATGAACAACATCAACACAGTTGAGAAGCAACTACAAAGACCTTGGAAGATAAGTGGTTTTAGATCAGTTATCTTTTTCAGGAGAAATAGATTAGAAATATTTTGTTTTAACGTTGTTGTGTTACATTGACCATCAACAAAATTGGTGCTAGGAGGGACTAAAGGAACAAATTGGCTCGAATTGGTTCCTTTTCACCAAAAAGGTTTGAAAGAGTTCTCAAATCTACTACAAATTGAAAACTATTAGTTGAAATCCAAACCCCTGTTAGGCCCAAAGCCCATAGAGTTTTTATCCCACCATTAACACCACCACTTACTCCACCTGAGTTTCCACCATTACAACAGGTGGTGCAACCAAATCCACTACCACCACCTATGGAATTCTTTGCCAATAATCCTTCACCACTGGGAGTCATTCCTGGTGGCATACACAAAATGCCTAAGAACTCAGAGAAATTTTTCCCTAGGTATGCTTATGGTGAGTCACAAAGTGCTGAAGAGCACATAAAGGAATTCAAAGATGTCTGTACCTGTGCTCAAATTTTCCACCATGATGTTGCATGTAGGTTGTTTCCTTATTCATTGGGAGACATGGCTTATAATTGGTATCTAAATCTACCTACCAGATCAATCTTGAGCTAGACAAACTTATAGGAGGCGTTCATTGACCAATGTCGGGTTTACGTGGATCTTGCAATCTTATATCATCAATTTTCCACTATCAAGAAAGAGCCACATGAACTGTTACCCTTGTTTAATACCAGGTTTTTGAAGATGTACAAGAGGTTACAAGACCCATACTTGGTGGCTGAAAATATTTCTACCCAAGCCTACCTGAAGGCCATAGATCCCCTGATTGGCCTATTTTTGCATAGAACATACAACACAAATGACATTAATTCTCTTTCCAAAGTTTACCATCTTGCTATTAAATTGTAGCAGCAGATTAGTTCACAAGCAGGAGGTCTAGGAGGATTTTTTCCTCCTCTAGGATACTCCCAAGTGCCTAATCCTACCTCGCTTTTTAATACGGTCCCAAGAACGTATCATTCTACATATGGACCTTTAGCTAAGTTAAAATCTCCATCTCAACAATTATTCTTTAGTGGCCCAACTCCTGACCCCTCGCAGCAAGTTCAAAATTCTCATAATCAAGCTGGAGGATCTAACCCCATGAAACATATGTCAGTTGCGACAACTGTAGAAAGTGAATGTACTGCTCACCTGACAACAGAGTTGGAGACCCTTAAGAAAAAATTGTCTTAGGTGACTAATGAGATTGCACAACTCAAGTACAACCCCCCTCAAAACCAAAATCAGAATTACCAAAATTAGGGAGGATATTCCAATCAGTGTAGTTATTCCAATCAGAACACCAATCAAAATGAGAGGAACTTTCAAAATCAGAATTCCCCCAATAAAAATTACCAGAACTAAAATAGGGGATACAACTAAAAATCCAATAACAATAGACAATGGAGCATTGGGCCAAACAATGGGGGAGTTTCCCATAACTATCAAGCTGGTGATGACAAACCACATACTACAAATATTGCAGATCTTAATTTCATGAAAAATTGGTGTAGGTTGCACGACACTGCAACACATTTTGAGGTTAACTGTCCCGAAATGGAGAAAATGGTTAATATTGCACAAGATGATGCCCCATTGCAAGGTTCTCCCAGCAAGAGTAGTGGATCCACAGATACAACCATGGCTTATGAACTATTTGAAGAAGAATTTCCTTTCCCTAGACAAGAAGAAAATGAGCCAAAGGAGGATGTATACGATGCTCAACCCTTCCAATCTAAAGGGGGTCATTTCCTGAGGAATCAAATAAAGGCCCATTCACCACATCTTCTCCTCCAAAAACCATGGTTCCACCCAACCAGAATGCTGACAATAATCCGCCTCCACCCAAAGGCCCACTTGAATTTCAAAATAAAGGTAACTCATCTTTTGTTCCTAAATATCTGATGAAAAATGTTATGGAATTTGATTTGATTTCAGAGATGCAGAAACAAAAGACCTTGATTCCCTTTTTTGACATTCTAAAGTGGTGCCCTACCCAATGAGACATTGTGTTGAGAGCTTTGGAAGAGGTAGATCGGTCAAAAGGAAAGAATAAGGAGACTCCAACCAATGAAATGAACACAACCATGTACAAAGGTAAGATAGGGACTCCACCATTCCTTCTAAGCTTGAGAATCTTCAAAAAGAACTTGCATAACTATCTCTTGGATTCTAAAGCATTAGGTAATGTCATGCCCTTTTCCATTTGTAAAAAGTTAGGTTTGAATCTGGTTCAGACTCACAAGAAGGTAATTCAGTTAGACAAAACTGAGGTTAATGTGGTAGGGGAACTAAAGAATATTCATGTGCAGGTTGGATCAGACCCACAAATCCAAACTTATATGGATATCGAGGTGGTTGATATCCCTGAGACATATGGCATGCTTCTAATCGAGACCTAATGAAAAGCATTGGGGGTTATTTATCCTTAGACCATGGAAAGGGGTAACAACACAAATTAGGATTAAAAGTGAGCCTCATCTCAAACATATGATAATTCGAGACCTAATGAAAAGCATTGGGGGTTATCTATCCTTAGACCATGGAAAGGGGTAGCAACACAAATTAGGATTGAAAGTGAGCCTCATCTCAAACATATGATCATTGAGTAGGATTTTCCTCACGAGGTAGCCTATTTTGAAACCGAGATAGGAGTATATAAAAGGAAGGAAATCTTGACCTTTTCAATGTTCAGTCCTGATAGCCTACAACCTTTAGAGCATAGTGACCCAATGACCATTGTTAACCATCAAGTTTTGATTAGAAAGTTACAACAAGATAGGTTGGTATTAGGAGAAGAGGTTGATCTTTGGAGTCGTTGCTCCCTAACTGGTGAAAAATTCATTACCAAAGTCATTTTGAATTGACATGTCAACCTTGTGTAGACATCCTAAACCATGTCTATCAATCAGCAAAAACCTATGAGTGCCAACCCGAAACACCCCTGAATCAATTTTCCATTGAGGCTAGAGATGCCACTATAAATGAGATTGAAGAATCTCAAGAATTGTCTGATACAATAGCCCCTACCAATCTTCCAATTTGAAGGGGATTGTTGAAACCAATAACCAATTGTAAACCCACTGATCAAGATCAGACTCAGGAAGAAGTGCCCACACAGATCCTAAATCTGAGTGAAATTTTTGATTATCATTGTTCAGACCACCCCCCATGTCTAGAAATTCTAAACCAGTTTGAGCCACGACCTAATTCTTGTAAACAACTACCCCCAGCTCATCCTAGGAAAGAAATAACAGCCTCAGATCAATTGTAGGTCCTCAAATTTGATGGTTCTAAGTCTAAATTAGTGAGTGGAGGAGTCAAACTAACCAACCTGAAAGGGAAAAATACTTTGCTTCTTACAGGTTGCAGTTCAGCTGTACTAATAACGTGGCAAAGTATGAGGTGCTAGCCAGAGGACTGATGTTTGTGCATCATAAAAAGGTTATAGCAGGTTTGTAATCAATACACGCCATAAAAAGAGGTTGGCTGTGTATAGGAACAAAATATGGAATCTGATAGAGGATTTGATGCCTTCAAGATCAAATTGATTCCCAGAGAGGAAAACCAAATTGTAGATGCACTTGTTGTTGCTTCTAGTACCTTGGAAGCCATGCAAGATTCCAAGTTGAAGAGGTTTTTAATGGAGTTAGTCTTGATCTCAGCCATTCCAGATAATGTTCAAAAATTTTAGGTCTTTGAGGATGAATAGCATATACTTTCCTTCTTGGAAAGTTCAGACATCTTTGAAGGACAAATTATTGATGAATCAGACAAAGATAATCAGGGAAAGTGGGATCCAGAAACATGTGATGCAGAAGGGATAATTAATCTGAAAACAAACAACATTCCTAAGGGAATGATAGCATTCGAGAGGATCTTTGACTCTGATCCTTGAGCCCATAAAAAAATGCCTACTAACACTGATGGAGGAAAGTACGAGTCAGTTAAATTGGCAGATTCATTCCCTAAGAAGAATTTGTTCATTGGAAAAACTTTCCCCAAACACATTCGAGAGAAAATCCTGACAACATTAAAAGCCGATATAGTAGCAATCGCTTGGGGGTACGAAGACTTGAAAACCTTTGATACGTCAGTAATGACACATACTATCCCCTTGAAGCCTGATGCAAAGCATTTTCGTCAAAAGAAGTGCCTAGTGAATGCCTTGATTGAACCCTTAATTCAAAAAGAAAGTGCAAAAGTTGTTGTCTGCAAGGATAATCTTTCTAGTGAGACATTTGACATGGGTCGCTAACTTGGTTCCTATTCGTAAAAAGAGTGGAGAGATCAGGTTATAAATTGACTTTTAGAAACCTTAAAAAAGCATTAGAGAAAGAAAATCATCCTCTTCCTTCTCTGGATGAGGTGCTGCAAATAGTAAATGGTTTGCAAATGATGTCATTCTTGGATGGATATTCAGGATGTAATCATGTAATGGTCAACTACGAGGATAGGATGATGACTTCCTTCACTACCAAGTGGGGGACATTTTCTTATTGAAGAATTCCATTTGGCTTTATCAACATTGGAGCTACCTTTCAGCGAGCGATGGATGTAGCATTCAAGGATTTGGTAGGTAAGTGTATTATTATAGATGTGGATGATTTGACTATGTTTTCAAAGAATAGATAAAACCATGTTGCAGATCTATCAAAGATCCTTCAAAAGTGCATAAGTTATGGAATCTCCCTTAATCTGAAAAAGTGAGTGTTTGGAGTTTCAAAAGGAAAATCACTAGGTCACATAATATCAGAGAAGGGAATTTTAGTTGACCCAGACATAGTGGAATCCATTTTGAAACTAACCATGCCTAGTAGAAAAAAGGAGATGAGGTCCTTTTTTGGGAAGATAAACTTTGTGCAGAAATTCATAAATGGGTTTGTGAAGATCGTCAAACCCCTCAATGAAATGATGAAGAAGGATGCTAAGATTGAGTGTAGAAATGAGGCTAAATCTGCATTCTCATAGATTAAACAACCTATTTTAGAGGTACTGGTTCTAACTAGCCTTGATTATTTAAAGCCTTCTTATATATATTCTTTTGTATTTGACCATTCTTGTGCTACTGTTTTGACACAGCAAAAATGTGAAGTAGATGAAAGGCCGATTTCTTTTATGAGTTCTCTGTTCAAGAATGCTAAAGTTAGGTATCCACCTTTGGAGAAACAAGCTTTTTCATTGGTGTGAGAAGTTAAGAATTTATGTCACTATATCATCCATAGTCAAATTATTTCCATAGTTCTTGACCCTGCTGTAAAGTCCCTTCTTATGCAGAGTGAACTGGGGGAGAGACAAGGAAAGTGGATGGCAATCTTAGAAGAATTTGACCTTGAAATCCACCTGATGAAGCTAGTTAGAGGACAAGCCTTATCCAAAGCAATGGTAGATGTTGATACTAAGATTACCTATCATCAGTATATGGTGCAATCATTTATAGGTGATCCTTGGTATGCTGATTTGATCTTTCTGTTGCTAAATAACAAATGCTCAGATGGGATGAACACCACTTAGAAGAGAGCAATCAGGCTGAAGAATTCCCACTACATGCTCAAAGGGAGAGATTTATACTAAAGAAACTTTGAGGGTGTCTATCTACACTTCCTTGATCAGCAACAAGCAAAACAAGTCGTAACGAAATTTCATGGCAGACATGGTATTGGACATGGTTTTGCTAATTCCATGGCTCAACAAAATTTGAGATCAGGTTACTACTGGCTACATGTGTTCCATGATTCTCACCAACATGTGAGGACATGCCATACATTTCAGACTTCCGCATCTAGGGAATGCAATCGAGCAATGCCCCTATAGTCGATATACGAGGTAAGACCATTTTCCCAATGGGCATTAGACTTTGTAGGTGTGATTAACCCCAATTCTTCTGTAGGTCACAAATTTATTTTGACGGTAACCGATTTCTATACACACTGGACTGAAGCTCAACCTTGTAAGAACAACACCACCGAGGTTGTCATCAAATTCCTTAACGAATGCATCGTTACCAGGTTTGGAGTACCGTTTTTCTTGGTATGTGACAATGGCCCTACTTTCTCTTCCACATAATTTATTCAATGGGCATATGAGCATAAAATTGTGTTAAAATATTCTTCTAATTACTACCCATAGGGAAATGGAGTAGCTAAGTCTATGAATAAAAATTTGTTGGAAGTAATTAAGAAACTGTTAGAATCTAATCCTAGGGATTGACATACTCAACTCAGATTTTCCTTATGGGTAGATAGAACTTGAATCAAGGTCGTCTTAGGAAACTCGCGATTCAAGTTAGTCTATGGCCAAGATCTAGTCTTTCTTATCCATCTACATATACCTGTTCTTAGGTTTATGCAATAATTATACTCAAATGATGATAGGATAGAGGTTAGGCTAACCAGTTTATTGACTCTAGAAGAGAAAAGAGATGTTGCTTTACAACAATTTTCTAAACATCAAGTTGTTGTCAAATTTTGGTTTGACAAAAGAGAAAAAATTAAAGCATTTAGAATATCTGACCTTGTACTACTGTGGGATAAATCCAGGGAAAAGAAGGGGGACCATCAAAATTTTGACAGACTTTGGTTGGGTCTGATCAAATTGTCGAGATCCTTGGCGAGAATGCCTTTCGGTTGAGCACTTTAATGGGAGAGCCTATTCCATTTCGTGTCAATGGGCAGTTTCTCAAACACTATTTTGGCCCATGAAGGTCTAATGTTCTATTTGGATGTATATATGTAATTAGCTGGTTTTTTTGTTTGTTTTTTTTTTTTTTCTCTTGTGGTTGTGTTTTCATTCCTGTGTCTTGGGGTGACTTCCATTTTTCTCTATTTCAAAATACGAAGTGGTTATTCACTATATGCTGAAGGTACTAGGAGAGAAGTTGGTTTAGGTATTTTCAGGTATGTCTATGGAATTGTTTTTTGTTTCAAGACCTGTGTCTTGTGTTCTTTTGAAGTAGCAACCTGAAAGGTTAAGAACAAACAAATTTATTGTAAGTAATCTCATAGACCACAGCCAAATTTGTCACAAAATAGATAGAAACATCTATTTACATGGAGGACTTTTGTCTAAGGATAATTTTATTTTGGATTTAGGTGAAAAATTCAAGTCCTGACACTATCGTGAAATCCATTGTAGTTCTCAACCCAAATTTCAGAATGATATATCTGAGTATCGAGGAAAATATGAAAAGAGAAATCATTCAAGTAAGCCTAGATAAAGAAAAGAAAAGAGAACTATTAATTGATGGAAAAACTCAATACGAGAAAGGTAATTCAAGTATCTCTATCGAGGCTATGGATGTCTGACTGGCAATAGATCAATACTTTGAGAGAACTAGAGGTATCTCCATTGGGGCTATGGACGCCTATCTCGCAGCGGAGCAATACCTAGGATATCATTGCACGACAGTCATAAGGATTCAACTTACGTAGCCTAAATCTTTAATATAGTTATTCAGGATGAGAAGAACCTTTATTGAAATAGATACACCCTATATGCACACACTCAAATTTGATGTGGTTATTGTTGATTTACATTTGAGATTCCAGCTCAACCTTGTTTTCCATAACTAATCACACTAAAGTTTAAAATGTACATGAACCAAAGGTTCTGGGTGACTGAATTCTTCAGTATCTTGAAAATGGGTAAACCTTTTTCCTAGCCGAGTTGCCAATTGTTATGCCTTTCATAACCACCCCATTTTGTTTTTGGTCAAAATGGGTCCCCCTTGTGTTTGTTTGTCCTTGGTGTTCTTGTTTGGGTCTTAGGAGTTGTTCTTTTTCCTCCTAAGTCTTTGTTTCATTTTATTTTTTTTAGGTTCAGGATGTGGGCCGAAATTGAACTTAGAACTTTTACAAAGTTACTGGTCTGGTTTTTGTTCCGGTCCTGATCCCATCTCTTGCCTTGTCATTTTCTTTGTTGTCTTGTCTGTCTTGGGCTCTTGGGTTTGTTTTCTCCCTTTCATTTTCTTTTATTTTCTTTTCCATTTTGCGGAACCATAACCGGAATTGACACTGAACTCAAAACTTTGCAAAAGTTCCAAGTCTGGATTTCATTCCGATCCCGCTCCCATTTGTTTACCTTGTGCTTCATCTAGTTTTGTGTCCGATTTTGGGATGAGCTTTGCGCTGGTCCCGCTTCCCTTCATTCTTTGTTTTCCCCCTATCATTTTTCTTTCCCTTTTTCAAGAGCAGAGGCATAGTCAAATCCGAACCTGGAACTTTGCCAAGTTCTAGATCCGGATTTTTTTTATTCCACCTCTGACCCTTTGTTTCCCTTTCCCTATTGTGGGACCAGAGCTAGATCTGAAATAAAGTATGAAATTTTCACAAAGTTCCTGGTTCTATCTCGACTATGTTTCCACTCACGTTTTACCTCTGAAGTACATGTTGGTTGCGTAATCAACTTCGCTCTAATTCTGCCCTGATCAACTCCATTAAACGTATTAATTATAGACTCCTCACATGTGTGAAATGGTTTTTAAAACCTTAATCAAGGCTATTTGGCTCATTACACTTACTCATAGAATTTTAACAAACAAAGAGCCAAGAGAACTTGAGGAGCGTGATTTGGCTACGGGTGAACGTTCGTGAGAGGATCCTTGTTGATTTCAACCTTTTTTTGGTCACATTTTTGAGGTAGGTGGGTTTTCCCCGTTATGTTTCATGTTTTCCATTTCGTTTTGTTTGCTTTGTTGTTCTTCGCGCGTCCACGAGACTTTTCCCATGAATCTTCGCTTGTTTCCTTTTGGGTTGTTGGTGTTTCTGTTGGTCATTCTTTGTTTTGTTTTGTTCCTTCTTTCATTTTCCATTTGTCTTTTTGTGTTTTCCGTTTTGTTTTCATTTGGCTCCTATCGTTATCGCCATTTTTAGTGGTGTTTTCATTCCACCGTGCCCTAGTTTTGATTAGGGCTTTCCTTTTTGAGGGGTTCTGGTGCCTTGTAGTTGTTTTAAAACCTTTATCAAACCCCTTTGAGCTTTTTTTTGTCGATCTTATGAGTTTTAGTTGTAGGGTTTTTGATGCCCTCATTTTGGTGTAAGTCAACGGGCTATACGAGTTAGGGTTTTTGTTTCATGCCCTTTTCACGTAGTTTCCCTAGCTTGCTCGATCTCATCTCATTGGTCTGATCAGAGTCGAGCTTGATCTCTGCCTCCCATGCATCCTTTTTGACTCATGTCCAACTAGTGTCGATGTGCGGAGATAATCTACACAACTCTGTGATATACAGTGGAACTGGAGCCAAAACCAAACTCGTCCATTGAACTTTCTCATGAGAGTCCAGTTTCAAAAACTAGTCCACCTTTGATGTGTTTCGATTCCAATCCCAATTCTGATCCCTTCAACTTGGCGAGGTTAGATCATCAAATGTCACGAGGTTCTGAAACTTTGAAAGTTTGAGTTTTTGATCTTGTCTTGGTCCTGATTTCGATAGCGTTATTCTTTTAACCTCTATAGTTCCTGATTTTCTCCCGGTCCCACTCCCGACAGTTTTAAAACTTCACTAAGTATGGAGGATTTCCTAGGGAAGAATAGAGAAGTGTGAAAGGATAACACTTTTAATGATGATTTTCATACCTTATGTTGGTCTAATCCAAGCTTGTCTTGTAGGAATAAATAATGTCAGTAGCATCAGAGGAAATCTCACAGAAGGAAGGGCAAGCTGTAAAAAGTTCAAAAGGAGTAAAGCCCAAGAAGATCAAGGTGGAGAAATTTCCTTACACCTTGAGATACAAACACAAAGATTCCACTCTTATAGCTAGTAAGTTAAATTCAGAATGGGCAGACATAACATATAATAATCAAGGCCCATTTAACTGTGAGGAGTTTCTTGTGGAAACTTTCTATGAAGATGTGAGTGGAAGGATTGAAAGAATAGCACAATCTGGGCTGACACATGTTACACTCTTCCCCTTATTAGTCCAATGCCTAGAACTCATAATCACAACAACAAGGGAATACAATCCTTTATCAAGACAATGTATGGACCTTCAGGGGAATGTGATCATTGATCTATCCCCATAGATGATGAGGTTCATGTTTAATGCACCTATCCCAAAGAACCCCAAGAAATTGACTGAGGCAGAGGAATTGGAGTTGTTTAACAAGGAAAAGGAAACTAATAGGTCGCACATGAATAAGAAGTGGTTGAGAACTGAGAAGTCCCTAACTAAGGTTCCTGAACATCCCAAGAGGGGATACTTCAAGAAGGAGATAGATGATCTAATCATGATGCTTTCCAAGGTGTTTGGAAAGAAGGACTTAGCATACTTCAAGGAATGGATGTTTCCATTCATTCACACCATTTTAGATGGTAGGCAACAATTTGATTGGGGTATGATTTTATCAAACAACTTGCATAACCAAATGCTCAAGGTGGGGAAAAGAATTTTTTTTTTTATGACTTCTTATGTCATATATTTAGCTGCTAGGAGGGGTATATTCCCTGAATTAAATGCATTGGGCACATTAGGAGAAGCTCCTTGGAAAAATAAGGCATGGGAGCATTATGATCAGCTGACCCTCTAAACTTCAGAGTTACACTACAGAA
Source organism: Sequoia sempervirens (assembly GCA_007258455.2). NCBI lineage: Eukaryota > Viridiplantae > Streptophyta > Pinopsida > Cupressales > Cupressaceae > Sequoia > Sequoia sempervirens. The sequence continues at coordinate 188,974 of VDFB02269744.1, read as the reverse complement.
GGGTCAATGATGCATTCCTCTATGTCATCATTAACCGGTTGATAGGAGATGTTGGGTACAGAATGAATAGAGAGGCCATGGATTTCATTGCTGAATGGGGACATTGGTAATATCCAATACCCCAAGTTCTCTTATTTTAGGTTGGTAGGATTTGATGGACATCCTCATCAACTACCAAGATGTTGCAGTGATAAGATTGTGCTTATGGAGTTCATTTATCAGGCTTTGGGGGTTAATACCAATTTTTCTAACAAACACAAGCCTGGAATCCACAAATTCCCCATGAAGTTGGGAGAATACTACTATGCTCATAATTTGGCTACAAAGGTAGTGTGTGAAGAGTTAATATATCTAAACTTGGGCTTGTATATAGCTAGGAATATTTTTGATTCAGAGCACAAGATGAATGGCATAGCTCCTAACATATTTGTTAAGCATTTTAACTTGTTAGAATATTTTTGGATTGATATGCAAGATGACTATGATGTTAGAAAAAGAAATTAAGAAAGGCTTACCATCTCAAAAATGATTGAATATGGGGTGAAGGAAGATATTCCTGTTACACTATCATATGATGATGTAGTTTTGGACCCTAGGTATGAAGCTGAGAATATAGGTACTAAAAGCTTGGACCCAATAAATTGGGGTGATGAAGAATTCATTGATATCAAACAACTTTCCAGGACAGTGATGGACATAAGCATTCAATGGGTAGTCATGAGGACAAAGGAGCTAGAAGCTCAATCCTCAAAGAAGAGGAAAGCAACAGGTACCCAAGGATATAGAAGAACAAAGAGGAGGACAACTCCTAAAGAAAAATTGGAGTACTTTCCTCCTAGCTCTAGAGGAGATGCTGATCCAGGAATGCCTACTCAAGAAACTCATGAATCACAAAGTGTGGAAGCTACTACTACTGGAGAAGGAGCTTAATTTCAACCTTCCCTCCAAGAGGAGTCTACTAGGGAAGTACCTGAAGGATGCCTTCATGAGTAGTATGAGAAAGAAAAAAAAGAGAGGTTGAGAGTCATGATGTGGACACCATTTCAGAGGCCACACAATCAAACCATGAACCTCTTGTAACTGCATTTGTTGAGGATATTCAAGATGTTGGAACTTAGCATGTTTTGACTATAGAGGATCAGTGCAAATTTTTTGAGGATGCCAAGAAAGAGGTTGATGCCAAAGCACAAGATGAGGCACTTGCAAAGCAACAAGAGGCTGAGGCTATAACAAAGAATTAAGAGCTTGCAAGGAAACATAAGGAAAAGGATGACCTCCTATAGCAACAAAAAGAAGATGAATGGATAGATAATGCAGAGAGGGAGAAGTTGGCTCTCCTACAAAAGATCCATGCCCTTGAAGAGGAGAAGGCCTGACATAGGAGAGAAAAGGAAGACCTTAAGGCCAAGGAAAAAGCTGTAGAGGAGGCCCAAAGGAAAAATGATGAAAAGGAGCTCTTGCTAAAGAAGTTGGAGGCAGAAGAACAAGCCAAGCATGAGCAAGAAGCAACCAAAATGTGGGATAGATTTAGGAAATTGGAAAAATAGAGAGATGACATGTTGGAGTAGAGGAGATTGGAGGAGGAAAGAGAGAAAGATGAAGCTGATAGGCTTGCCAAAGAGATGGCAGAAAAAGAGCAACATCAAGAGGTTGGTTCTCAACCAAAGGTAACAATTCTGCAACCTCTCTCCTCTACCACTGCTTCTTCACAACAAGTGGTTACTCCTCCTGCTGCCCCAACAATTGAAATGAAGATCATGATGAGCAGTCATCTCATTCAGCTCTAGTTGTTCCCTAAATTTGTGGATCTCAATTTCTGATTGGAGAAATTAGTGTTAGGACTTGTCTATATGTAGTTTTTATCTCCATGTTGTAAAAGTCAGCTAATTGAAGAAATATTAGCAGCCTAAGGAGAATTTTAGGATAATTTCTACTAGTTTTAGAAGCTTTTACAATTTTATACAAAGATACTTAGACATTTTTTTGACAGTTTTCAATTCAATTCATGTTATTTCCAAGTTTTAGTTTTAATGGTGATGTTAATGAACAATGGTCATTCGTATTCTAGTGAATGTTGTGCATAAATGTATCTTATTTGATGAAATTCAATAGAAGATTATGAATCTGAGACTGTTTCCATTGAATTATCTGTGAATGAAATTTCTTTACGTTTATTGATCTATGAATTTTAATGATAAGTTGGTGATGTGTTCTTGTTGATTTTGAAGTTTATGAATGGTGAACAATTGTATGTCTTGAATTTGCATTGAGTGAATGCAGTGGTATAGATTATTCTATGGATTGTATCATCTCATGGTTTAGTTGTTTGAAAGAAGTGCTCATTATGAAGTTTGTATGTCTAAATTGAAGGAAATCTACATTTATATTTTGATGTCTCGAGCTTTGTTCTATCTTTTGATGTTTATTTACACCCCCCAAACATTAGATTAATTTATGTTATGCAGTTTGTACCCTTTACCGGAAGGCTCCTTGAACATTATAGTTGCATAGGCCACTGAACAACATCAAAAAAGTTGAGAACCAACTACAGAGACCTTGGAAGATAGGTTGTTTTAGATAAGTTATCTTTTTTAGGAGAAATAGAGTAGAAATATGCTATTTTAAAATTGTTGTGTTACATTGACCATCAACAATTACATCCTAAGATCACAGTGATAATAAGAAATGGAAATATGAAGTAATGTGATTATGATTTCATTTCATATGTTGTAATATTAGATATATAATATAAAAATAAATTATTGCATGAAATAAATCATAACTTTTCATTTGAATTTTTTTTTTGTAGAACACAAGTCTTCCAGAAGATCAAGATGATCCTCATCATGATATAGATCCAACAAATTCTAGTTTTGGTATAGATCACATGGTAGAGGATGATGATGATGCAAATACATAAGACACCGAGGCTAATGACAATGATGATGATGACGATGATGATCATGATGATGATGAGGCAGTTGTTGGTAGTAGCCATTAACATTCATGATCATATAGATTGCATCATGGATCATTGTTGATATATCGTTATGATGCCTCTTTTCATGGTTACTATCATATGTATCATTTTCATGGCATGTAGTACCATATTATTGAGTTGTATCATATTAACATGTATCATTTTGACTTATATCATTTGGACATGTATCATCTTGACTTGTATCATCTTGAGTTACATAATTTATCCTTTTTACTTATATCATTTGTACATGTATCATTTTGACTTATGTCGATTGTTAGACATGTATCATTTTGAATGTTACTGATCTACTGGCTAATTTGACTTTCACTTCTTTTAGTTATATATGATGATGATCTTATCAGTATTGACTTGTCAATTTATATATATTGAAAGTGGTCGATAATTTTTGGATGGATATTTATTACGTATGATGATTTTAATTTATTGCTCAGGATGGATGTTGTCAAATTCAATTAAATTATAGATATTTGGCTCACTTGTTTTAATTATAGATGAAGATCATGTTATAATAATTATCTTGTTATTTAATTACTGGCTGAGCCTAGTGGCCAAATTAGGCACATGGGCAACCCATAGGAGGACGATGACGTAGACCTTTACATCACATCATCCAACAAGGCTAACCACTTGTATGGCCATAATAATTCCCTAGGACAAAATATTTGACTTTCCCTAACACCAAGGCCTTTACTATACCATCAAAGTTGGGAATGAGATCACCGCACCATCCGTATCTACATTCAGGGACTCAAATATTAAATGTAGCCCAAAATTGGCAGCTGCAGAGCTCACTCACAGGAGTTGGTGGCATTGGAATGAGAGGATCAGACTAGGGAGGAGTAGATAATACATGGAAAATTGAATGCCACCTCCAGGGAGCCATATGAAAATATGAGGCAATAAAATCAGAGGCTGAAAGAATTAATGAGCATATCTGGCACTTCAATTGTATCCAGGCCAAGTGACTATATCAAGCGATGAAGCTTCAAGAAATGAATAGATATTCTTGAAAATGGAAACTTCGATCAAGTTACGCTGCTCAAAAAAGAAATCTTCTTTCTTAGGTTTCATTATGGATCAAAGGCTCAAGAATATTTGTTTGAACAAAGACATTCTATGTCTGGAAGCTATGAGGATGGTGAATGGGAAGAATTTTTGCTTCTCTAACAACTAGACAAGGGAAAATTTTGACATTGCCTCTCATTTTCTTGCGTCACTGCTAGAACTAAATCTTTCGAAGTTGAGGTGCTTGATCCTACTCAAGATGGTCTTCAAGGCTACAATTCTACTCGACAACATGGATGTGGTGGCAGTGGCGTAGCTGGGAGTCAGAATTCAACTACTGAACAATATCGACAAAATGTTTCTACAAGGCATAGAGGTGGAGTGGCTTCCCTTCATCATGGACGTGAAGGCTGAAGGTATGGAGTGCCAAAAGAGATGGGAAAAAATTGGCTACAACTTCATGTGTAGATGACTGGGATTGAATAAAACAAAAGGATTGGAGTAGTGTCGAGCATTTGCAAACTTGGTGGAATCCACCAGATTATACGATGAAGAGGAATGATGGGAGGTAACGGGTGGGTGGTTGATGTTTTTTATGGTTTTTGTTTTGTATAGGCCATGAGGCCAGTGTCACTTTGAAAAATTGGTAATCGGATCCGCGACGTGGGGCGTAATTTTGGCATATTTTGGGAGATTTTCTAAGGGTGGTTGTGGGCACTTAGTTCCATTCGATCTGGCACAGTTTCAAGATGGGATAAAAGGGATGTAATTTTTTTTGTTCTTAATATAATGCATGCAACTCTACTGTGTATTATGAATTAAATTTTTTTTATCTTGTTAATTAATCATATGAGTTAAATAATTAAATTACTTACTCTATAATCATATGAGTTATTTAAGAGGCATGATATATTTAACTAATTAAATTGAAATAAAACATTAAATTAATAAATGGAAACAAAATAAGAAGCATTTTTAGAAGCAAAAAAAAGAAGCAACAATGGAAGCCAAACTAGAAGAAAACCAAAAGCAATCTTGGAAGCAAAACTTGGCGTTATCTAACAAGAAAAAAAAAAGCAATCCAGGTAGCAAACAAAGAAGTAATAATGGAAGCAATTTTAGAAGCAACAAAAGATGCAATAATCGAAGCCATATTAGAAGCAACAAAAGACACAAAAATGGAAGCAAAACTAGATGCAACAAGTGGCATTATATTGGAACCAAAATTGGAAGCAAAACTGGAAGCAAAACTGGAAGTAAAATTGGAAGTAAAACTGGAAGCAAAAGCGGAAGCAAAAATAGAAGCAAAAATGGAAGCAAAAATGGAAGCAAAATTGGAAGAAAACTAGAAGCAAAATGGAAGCAAAACTAGAATAAAATCTGTTAGCAACACAAGAAGCAAAACCAAAAGAAAAATCGGAAGCCAAACTAAAAGCAACAGAGGATGTCATAATGGAAGCAAAACTCGAAGCAACAAAGGATGTCATAATGGAAGAAAAACTTGGTGTCAATTAGGAAGCCAAAAAAGAAGCTATTTTCGATGCCATACCAGAAGCAAAATAGGAAGCACGACTGGGAGCAAAATTAGAAGCAACAATGGGAGTAGACATGGAAGCAAAATTGGAAGCAAAATTGGGCACTAATTAAGGCACTATTTCCAACATTAAATTGGTCTTGCTTCTTGACACTATTCCCAGTGCTAAAGGAGGCGCTATTGTTTGCATTGCTTTTTCAGTGCAAAATTTGGTGCTAAAGTTTGCACTAAAATCGGCACAAAATTTGGTGCCAAAGTGAACATGTAGTTTGGCACCAAGTTTTATGTTGGCAGAAGTGTCCAATTCATGAACTCAAATGCACTAAATTCTAGTGCTATTTTAGGCGCTAATTGCCTATTTTGTTGTAGTGCATGTGTATTGGAAATAATGTTGTTTGACTTTTTTCTTGTTCAAGAAGAATGCCTTAGATCATTAAAGGTGTCAACCAAGGATTTCATTTTATTTTTTAACTTTCTTTGCAATATTTTTTTGGTTGTTGATGAGTTGAGAATTTTGTTGTTGAAGGACTCTCATTTATTGAGATAGCTCTATATTGAAATCAAGAAAAGTTTGCAATAACTTGGATAGAGAGGAAAAATGCACATATAATCCATTCTAAATTCTTTATATCATAGTAGAAGCCATTCATGATTATATCATTTAATATGTATTTATTCTTCCCAAAGTCTTATAATAATTTGTCTTAAGGTTTCTAAAATAACATTACAATATATATCAATCCCAAGGATAGATTATTTTTTAGTCAAGATTAAGAGGAAGGAGAGACACAAGGTTTGACTAAATAGACCTCTATATAAACTTGTAGATTACAATTCCATAAGACACGTTTTATGGTTTCCTTGCACTTGCAAAGAAAATAATTAGATTTGAATTGTATAACAAAGAGTTTGTAATCTTTGATAGGCAATTTTTGAACACATTTGTGCACAACCATTTGGACTAAGAATCTAGTTTAGAGTGCAAAACTAGGATGTACCATATATGTAATTTGAGTTTAATCTTCCATTTGTTGTTTATAAAACTAACAAGGAAATATGCACCAAAATTTTAATATTAACATATTTGAGGGGAGATAGATTTAGAAGCTCTCTATTAGGCACCATAGCTAGTTCTAGGTAAGATTGCACTATTGATCTGTAAATATTTTAACAACTTGATCCCTTCTCTAACTAAATTGGTGATGGATTCAATATCAAAATAGTCTTTATAGTTGATACTAAATTTATTTTTAAGATGGATCGACATTTTCTATTCAAACCTTGGAGATCACCAAAGGAATGAATGCTCTTCCTAAATAGTCTCTTTCCATGAAGATTTAGAACAAGAGAAAGAGGTTTATCATTATCATAATTAACTAATTCAAATAAATAGAGGGGGTGAGAAAATTGAAACCTTGTTTGAGAGAGTTACAACTCTAAATGTAGGTTGGTTATTCCTCATAAATATTTCCAAATATTATTGATTGGTAAAGAAACTTCTAATTGAAAATATTTGACATAGGATATTTTTAATCGAATTATCTTCTTTCAAGTGTCCTCTCACATAAGCTAGAGAGAATTCATAATGAAGGAAAATATTTCAAAGGGATTCTCCTTGAAAGGCTCAAACTATTCATTTGGTTATTAAACACTTTCCATGAGTCCCTGGGTCTATAAATCCCAAAAATCTTTTTGAATTAGGTTGAGTGTAAATATACCAAGGAATTTGAAATCCATACCCTTATGAATATAGTATTTGCTCTAAATTAATTTCCACATTTTTTGAGTTAAATTAAGGTAGTTATATTTACTAAGAAGCTAATAAGAAAAGTTAAAAATATGAAAATCAATAAAAATATTGTTAAAAATTAAAAAAATCCTACTAGAGACAACAACTTGGTAGACCAACCGTTAAGGTTCCTACTAAATCTATCCAAAAATCAGCTCCACATTTGGGTGAAGAGTGCAACAATATCAAAGGTAATACTAAAATATTTTATATCCTCTCAATGTATGAGGAGTTCCCACTTGGGGTGAATCTAAAGAAGCATAAATTTTTCTTGAGTCATTATATATTTGTATTATCCATTAAAATTTTAGAACCATATGTAACATAATATAATTCTATATTCAGTGTTGGGACTCAAATTTGTAGTTGCCCTTTTTGCTTGAGTCCCTTTCCTTTTTGTGCCTTAGGCATTTACCCAAGTTTATAATCAATTTGATAAATCAATCATGGGTGGTATTTTGTCAAAACTTCTTAGTATATAGTTGGGTATAGTACTAAAAATTAAGCTCAGTTGCCTTTTGAAGTTTAGTAAAATTTCTCATGGTTAAGAAGTTATGCTTATGCAGGTTTTTTCCTCCCATCCAGGTCAAGTCCAAGTTCCCATAGGTGTTTGGTTTGCATGATTTTCCCCAAATTTTTTTAGTTCCAATCAAACTTACCATAAGGTAAATAATATGAAAAAATTGGTATGTGTTGTCTTTGTGAAATCTTGATGTTCATCTAAACTTCTCTTCTAGTCGACTTTCATTTAGCTCACTTGGAATTTTTCAATTGAAAAAAAAAGATATTTCCCATATAGTTTTGTAGGAATTCTCATGTGAACCATCTTGTTCCACTAGATTTACTTGGAAACCCTAGAGGGAAAAACTATGGAGAGAAAAGCTTCTTGGATCTATTGCCCAAATCCAACGTCAAAAAAGAAAAATGAGCTTAAAAATATTTTGTAGGCACCAACCAATAAGAACTACAACCCAAAGAAGATATTGATCCCCTTACAATATAATTTATAGGAACCAACCTACAGGAGACACCAATCCCCTCAGACTGAGCATCAACCCAACCACTAAACAACAACTCAAATTAAGAGGCACCAACCTCATATTACAAAATGAATGATATAAGAGTATAAAATGATTCTATCATGAGAATCTTCACAAATTCAATCTATAAACATCTAAATTTGATCTAAACCACTAGCAGAAACATTGCACATCATTTACCTCTTTCAACACTTTTATTTTGCAACTAATAATGAAAAATTATTCTCATACATACATAGACATACTTTCACAATGTTGAATTTGGATTACATCATACTTATCATGCATACCCTTCTCACATTATCATCTTTTGCATCTATGATCAACTATATATTAATCTCATCATCTTATAATTATGTCAATGTCGGCTTTATTAGAACAATTTTGTCTTTGTGACAAAAGATTGACATATTAATGCCTGATACAAATGCCAGAGATAAACAGATCCACAGGAGGTAGTTATTCCATGTTCCAAATATGAAGGGAGATGCTAGCGATTAGTCCAACAATCCCCCCTTAACATCACCTGGGGGGATTCGAACCTACGATGATGGATCTAATAACATTTATTGGAACACTTTTTCCATTCTGCCAAAATTTCAACCTATTAACAGTTGATACAAATGCCAGAGATAAACAGATCCATGGGAGGCGGTTAGTCCATGTCTCGAATCCGAAGGGAGATGTTGGTGATTAGTCCAGTAGGCTTAGGACCAATAACACCCTAAGATAATTTATGTCGGTCATATGTCAGTCCTAAATCCATGTAAGGTGTAGTCAGCTTGACCTTAAATCATATGTAGTAACACAAGAGTGAAGAAATGGTATGTTCTTCATATTATAAACTCAACTAGTCCCAAATTACCTTCACACACTTCCTCTAGCTGGACTACATTTCCTTTAGTTGGCACAAACATCCAAAGTCCTAAATCCATGTAATGTGTAGTCATCTCAACATTAAATAGTATATGGTAACATGAGAGTGAATAAATGGTGTGTACTTCATATCATAAAATCATCTAGTCCCAAATTACCTTCACCCACTTCCTCTAGATGGTGCACATTTCATTTGGTTGGTGCAAACATCCAAACATTTTCAAAGTCAATCAGTAAAAGATAGTCTTTAAACTAGAACCTATAGAAAAATCTTTTGTAACTTAAAAAATTTGAAACGTGGATCCAATATACTTCTTGTTCAATTCCACTTGTATACTAAAGTGTAATTTCAAACAATTAATTGCAATAGAATGTGGTACCCAAAAAAAAATATGGTACAATATGGTGCAAATACTGTTGTTGAGAAAAAATCCTTAAAAATATAGTGCAAGCTCTCCCATGATTCCATAAATGTAGTAGAAAATTAGAAAAAAGTGAGTCTCGTAGACTTCCTAACATTTGCAGGAATCATCAATCAAAAAATATTCTAAAACATTAGGTCTTTGAACTCTTTTTATGGAGCTTGAACTCATTCTACAAAGATTCTGTAATATTAATTACATTTCCAAACAACGAAGACAACATTTAAGAGTGTACCAACCATTTAATATACTTTCCTACTCCTTTTGTTTGTGGAGAAACAAGTTTAAGGACCACTTCTTCAATTTTTCAATTTTGGCATTAATGACAACAATATGATTAAGATATTTTCGAGAATTTCCTAGATACCTTTGACCTTAAACTTTTGACATCAATGACAATATTTCAGACAATATCACAACAATATCCATCTTAGAGCTTTTGACATCAACCCTTAACATCAATGACAACAAGTATATTTCCAACAATCTCCCCCTTTGTCATTGATGGCAACACTTATCATTAACAAATTTCAAAGTGTAATTGAAACTAAATTTCAATCTCCCCCTTTGTGCAATTATGTATTGATTGTACTCCCCCTTTCACTAACTCTCCCCCTTTCACATCAATGGAAAAGGGATATAAGAATTCACATTCCACTATTTTCCCTTATGAACCAGCAGTTGTAACATTGTGTATCCCTTTGTATTACTCCCCCTAAGGGAAATACTCTAGAGACAAAGTAAAGAAGTACTCCCCCTAGAAATGTGCTTCATATAGGTATTCACTGAAAGGAAGGAGTTGTCCCTCCTAGCTTTTGTCTAAGATACTCACATGTCTCCTTGAAAAGGGGTTTTGTAAAGATATCTACAATCTAACCTTTTTTAGCCACATTCTAATTTGACTTCCTAATCTGCAATATTTTCTCTCAAAAATGATATTTGATTGAGATATTCTTTATCTTAGAGTGCATTACTAGATTCTTTGAAATATTAATTGCACTTTTACTATAAAAAAAATTAAAATAGGTTCATTATACTCAACCTTTATGTCATTTAATTTTTTCTTCATCAAGAGTACTTGAGTACAACATGATACTACAACAATATATTATACTTCTAATGTTGACAAGGATATTGAATCTTGTTTCTTACTTAACCATGATACAAGCCTTTCTCCAAGAAAGAATGATCCACCACTAGTGCTCTTTTTGTCATCAACACTTCTTGTGCAATCTGCATCTATGTATGCTATCAAAGTAAAACCATCACCTCTAGGATACCACATACCATAGTCCATAGTAATTTTTAAATATATGAAAGTTATCTACTGCCTTTACATGTGTCTCCTTAGGTTTTTCTTTATATCTTTCCACCATACAAATTACTTGCATAATGTCAAGTCTAGATGTTAAATACAACAAGCTTTTGATCACTGATCTATACAAAGTCTAATTTTATTCAAATGTCTCGTCATATTTTCTTAGCCTACATCCTATCACCATTCATGCACTAACTGGTTTCTAGTCTTCCATCTTGAATTTCTTCAATATATCCTTGACATACTTGATTTGTGATATGAAAATTCCTTTATCTGGTTGAACAATTTGTAGACTAGCTAAAAATGATAACTCACCAATTATAGACATCTCAAATTCCTTTTTTGTCTCATTTGTAATCTCCTTACACATCTTATTATTGATGCCACCAAAAATGATGGCATCAACATAGACAATAACAATCAAGTGATGGTTACCTTCTATTTTGATATAAATTTTGTTATTTGCAATTCCTCTTTTGAATCCTTTCTATTGTAGGTACTTTCCAATTTGAAATACCAAGCCCTAGGAGCTTGATTGAGTCAATATAGTTCCTTTTTCAACTTATAGACAAAATCCTTATTCTAAAACAACTAAACCCTTCAAGTTTTTCAATATACATATCTTCTTCAAGGTTGCCATTAAATTTTTTTGAATTGACATACATCAAATATACTTTTAAATTCTTAATGACTGAATATGTCAAGAACATTTTGATTGCTTCCAACCTAGCCACAAGATAAATTTTTCTTCAAACTCAATACCTTTTACCTGAGCATATCCTTTGTAGACTAGACTTTCCTTGCTTTCCATCACCTTACCATCGTCATTCAATTTGTTTTTGAATTCTCACTGTTGGTGTTTTTTAAGAACCAAACTTAATCTCAATCCTTACCTATGAAATTGCCAGAACTCAATCATCAGCAAGGTTGAGGATTGGCCAACACTTAAGTAAAGTACTTAGTACCCCACTTCTTCTTTTTGGGCTCTGTGAGACCCAAGAGGGAAATCCTATGCATGCTCATAATATCTCTAATGTAGTCAAGAGAATTTCTTCACACATGCATTTCCTCAAGAAACTCACTTCATCAAAGGCTTGGCAGACCTCAGGTGAAAGTGTCATTTATTTCAGGGAATGCATTTACATACTAAAAGTTGGGGCAGTGTAGTTTTGAATATGTTATGAATTTGTCTTCATCTTGAATCTTAGGCCAAATTCATTACTAGCTTAGTTGGCCATGAGATAAACTAACAAAATAATTAGTTCCCTATCTGAGGGAAAAATGGAGCCATAACTTGAAATCATTCAATAATAAAATTATGATTGGACTTCAAAAAATTAATAGACTATTAGTATGCCACTTTGTAACACCTAACTCACCGTGTTTCAAAACATTGCTTCCTTACCAAATCATATATCCCTTTCCCATAAATTGATAACCTCATTTTAGAATTTAATTAATTCATTGAACTGAAGCATAAAAAAAAACTCATCCATTCGATGCAAATGACAGAACACAAATGGAATTATACTTAATAACTTCATTCATAATTTAGAAGAAAGATACACAGGAGAGAAATATTTTGAAACTAACTTTCTTTCCATTGCTGATATTTACTTTGTAAAACCATATTTAATATCTTCATACAGTATAAATTTTTCCCTAGATTAGCTTCTGATATATTTGCTAATGTATTTATTTACATTCTATTTTCTCTGAGAGCATAGCATTCCCCTTGACCTATTCTAGACTCAAATTTTTTTTAACTCCCTTCATATCAACCATGAAATCCCCTTTATAAACAGGGGAGCAACAAGCATCCAACTGAAATTACAAATTTTTTTTCATTTCAGTTCATTTCAAAAGCCTAATTTCAACTGACTCCTCAAAGAACTCCCCAGGTGGTTTCTTACGCAATCATTTGGGAACAGGGGAGGACAAAAGGAAAAAAACATGTGCAGGATACCCTTAATCACTATCACCGCGTTCATTGTTTGAAACAAAAAAGATTCCATATCATATCAGCCAATGGACTTCCACATCAACATGGAAGAGCAAAAGAAAAACCATGGACACATGAAAACAAATACCTCCTATGCAAAGACCATGGTGTCATTAGAAACAAAAACAAGGTGGTGACCCTATTCAGAGTCATCGACATCAGAGAATGCCCGACCGCTCCTTGTCCTCGATGAAAATGGAGGGACCATCACCATGTCATCGTCATAGCTCCCATATGGCATCAGAGAAAGGAGGTACTGGCCATATTCTGAATCAATATAACCTTCTGCATCCGAAGGAGTATTAGAAAGAACAATAGGAGAATTGTGTTTTCCCAAATAGGCCCCATGATTTTTACGTTCTTTTTTGGCCTTTTTCACTGGATGAACTAGTTCCTTGCCTTTGAACTTGACCACTTCTCCCAGAAGGGTCCTGTTTCTCAAGCTGTACGTACTCTGCACAATTGATTTCTTCTTATTACCTCTATCCTTCCTTTTCCCCTTTGAAACCTCAGGAGAAACCTGGGCTTCCTCCTCAATTATATCCTCATGATACTCAAATATATTGATTCGGCTAGACCTTCTAACAGGTTGAATTGTCACACTAGTTTTCCCCATCTCCAAAACAAGCAAAATTTAATAATTCAAGATAGAGCTATAGGGAGACACACCTATAAAACTAGACAATGGTAACCAACCCAACACAAAAATACCTAACCAGACCTGAAAACCTAATTTAAAACCAACTTACTCAGGAGAAGAGCACTCAATATTCAACTCAAGAAAAACAAGTAGCCTCTTACTCTTCTTCACACTTCACCTTACATTCACTGCAGACTGGAAAGATGGTGTAAATGAACAACGATCAACCTGCATTAAATAGACAATTGGAGCATGCAGAATTAATGATTCAAGAACTCGTGCGAGCGAGTTGATAACTTAACCACTTAGCTTTGAATTAGGTCCATTGATCTTAAAGAGATTAAAACTTCATCCAAGATGGCCATAAGCATCATTTTTCGACCATTAGCAACTTGCTCCTAGAAAACAATGATGCTATCCCATATGCTGCCATGTTCTTCTTTAATCTTGATAAATCATATGTGATTTGACAATTAGCATGAATCTCCAACCTAATCCGTGCTCCTCCATTAATATCGGTGAAGTACATAAGACCAGTGTGTTTTTTAGAGAGAATATTTCCTTATGCACCTCATCGCTCATCGCTAATCCTCCCTAAAGTTTAGGGTGCAATAAGTGATGAAAATATTGTTGCAATGAGGTTTATTCCATTGGATCATTTTGTTTTAAAATTACATCAATGGTTCTCCAGTCATCTTGTTACTTTCCTTTATACGATGTCCTCAGGATCCTACCACTTTGCTTGTTCCATCAATACTCATTGCCTATCGCGGATGAATCTTGTCCCTCAATGGCCTTATCAATGATGTAAACATCCCCGCAATGAAATCTTAGCCCTTGGATTTGCGGCCCATTCCTTGATCATTTCCATCCTTCCATCGCACATCACTAATTCAAAATTTTCACCTTGGCTCCTATCAGTGATGGGAGATGTAGTGAATAAATTAGATTTAGACATGTACACCTGCACAAAAATCAATGGTACAAAAGACATCACACATAAGATCTTATCATATTAGTGAAAGAAACCTTTCAAAGAATATCATCGCTCATCGCTAATTTGGAACTTAATCCTAAAATGAATCTGCGATGAGCGATAAAACATAAGGCCGGGGCTCATCGCTAATTCTCCTCATACAATTTGCAAGAAATTAGCAATGCGAGGATTTACATAGTTACAAATTGTATTGCGTATCGTTAATGTGGAACTTAGCATTTAAAACATATCCACGATCACACGATGTAAAGGAATTTCATAATATTGCTCATCGCTGATCCTAAATTTATCATTTTATGACCATCCATGATGAGTGATAAGAACATAAGGCCGGGGCATCACTCATCACTATTAAAAATTTGAAGGCTCAAAAGCCGATGAGAGATCCCTTAATAATACAAAGAGCATCACTCATCGCACATTTGATTTAAGAGCTCTGGCAGCTATTTGTGATGAGAGATAGTAAAGAAATATCACTTCATCTCTCGTCACCAATTCAAAATATACACTTATGAAGAAATCAGTGATGAGCGATAAAGTAAGATGACCATCATGACTTAGTGAAAAACCCTAAGCATGTGCACTTAAGTTGTTCTAATGAAGGGGACCCTCTAGGATGACATGAGAAAATGGGCTCAAGAACTTCCAAGTCATGAAGTGCAAAGGATGTAAAGGCCAAAAGGCCCCCTACTTAAACCTTATAAAAATATAAGACCCAAACTTAGGATTGAGGGATCGGTTACCAGATGAAAATGAATGACATAAGACGTTATAAAGTGACTAGAAACGGGAAATATGAAGCCAACAATAAAACAAAATGTTACAAACTCTTATAACGAATAAAACCCTAAACCCTCATATAACAACACTATATCCATATGTAACAAGGATTCGAGATGGAACAAAAATTTTAGGGTTCAATATGGGCACTTCAAATTTTGCAAATTTGAAAGTGCCATCACCCACTTAGTTCCAATTACATTTTTATCCTTAGGTCTTGGAACAAGCTCCCAAGTCTCATTCTTTTCAATTTGATTTAATTCTTCTTCCATTGCATTAGTTTAATTCTCATATTTTCTATCCTTTGCAAAATTATTACGCGCAATTTAATACAATAGAGAAAATTTTAATGTTGTTCATTCATTCTTGCTAGCCTTCTCCTAGTCAGAACACCTTCATTCTTATCTACAAGAATTTAATTTTTAGAATGATCTCTTTGAACATGTCTATCTGGTGTTCTTGTATGCCCTCTTTCTGGATCTTCAACTTCAACTTCTTCTTTTGTACTATCAAATTCTTCAAAATAATGATCCCTTTTAACTAATGGAAAATGATGTAGATCCTCATTAATTCTCACATTTATAGTCTCAAAAATATTGTTTCATCTCTTATTGTAGCATTTGCATACCTTGCTCCTTGCTAAGTAACCAAGAAAGATACCTTCATTAAATCTTGACTCAAACTTTCCTAAATTTTCTTCATCCCTTCTGATGTAGCATCTACTTCCAAATATTATAATTTTTGTTACAGATGCAGGTTTTCCTTTCCATAACTCATATGGTGTCTTGCAATTTTTTACCTTTATATTTCCTTTGTTAAGGATATGTATATCAATAGGAATATGAATTAACTCTCTCTAGTATACATTAGGCAACTTAGTTTCATTTAGCATTGTTCCGACCATCTCTTCAATTGTTCTATTCTTTATTTCAACCACTCCATTTTATTGAGGAGTTCTTGTAATAGATTATTGTCTCCTAATTCCATGTTCTTCACAAAATTATTCAAACTCATTTGAGGTAAACTCTCTGTTGGTTATTTTTCCAGTAGAACCAAGAAATTCTCTAAAAAGTATCCAGCTCTTATAGAGAAGAATTACAGGGTTAGTGGCCAACACAACGAGTATAGGATTTTGTGGTCCTTACTCCTTCACTTCAGGCTCTGTGAAACCTAGGAGGGTGATCCCAATTGTGTTTTTGTGAAGTGTATTCGATTAGTAACAAATTTATACATAGATTGATTCCTATTTATTGCAAATAAAACCCATCTCACTGAAGATTTGGCAGATCTTTGAATGAATGACTCTATTTGCTAGGAATTGGGGATTTTCCTAACCCACATTATCCTTGAAAATATTTTAAATGAATATTGTTCTTATTTTAAGTCCATGGCCAGGTACACTATTTGTTCATTTCATGCAAGATTTTCTAACAAACTGACTAGTGTCTCATCAATTGGAGCAATTGAGTCAAATATGTAGGAATCAATAATATATAAACTACTCAATTTAGAAATAGGAGGACTATTTTCATACTGCTTTGCATTTATAAATAATCACAATTCCTGAAACACTCACTTCTTATAAATCCTGAGCAATTCCTTACAAATTTTATAACCCTATTCACGCATTTTAATGAACTCCTTGAGTTAAAGCTAAAAATAGAATAATACATTCAAATGGAACATCTGAATAAATGATGACACCATTAGTATTTTTCATTCATAACTTGTAAGAAATATACATAGGAGAGTATTTGTTTCCATATCAGTATTTTCTATAAAACTAATTTAAGACTATTACATATAGGATTTCATACCCAAGACACACTACTGGCCTATTTATTATTATTCTATTCAAAGTACCTATTTTGAACTTAGCTTTCACCTAAAACTCTATGGAAACTTAAACAAATCAACCCTCTGTAATAAGCCCTAAAATCCCTTTTATAGAATAAGGGAGCAACAAACATCACGCTTAATTACAATTAAATTTCATTTCATTTGCACCATAATTTGAGACATCCTCAGTTAGTTACATGAAATCATTAAGGAAAATGGAAGAGTAAAAGACCACATTCCATATTCCTTGTATGAGGACATGCTAGCTCCTCAAAAGGTAGAGTTTGTTGCAGGAGCATTGAATCTTCGTCCTTGTTGATTGTTACCAAATTTTTGCCTCGGCTCAATTGGTGAAGCCGGCTGAATGTTATTTATCATAAGGTGGAATTGCACTTAAGTTCAAATGTTGTTTCACAACATTATTATCATTATGCATTGAGTGACAGTTATGCACAATTTTAAAGAGGAGGTAGAGTTTTCAGAATGCCATTCAAATGTTGCATAATTAAAAGAAATATAATTGAACCAAATGAGCAAATAGCATTTCAGACGCTTTCTTTTATTTTGTAAAGAACTCATATTTTTACAAGGCTTCATTTGATTTCACAATCATAATGATATTACAACATTGCATTTAAATGCATTTTCTTTTCAAACGAAAAGAAAAGAATTGAAATCAAAGATCCACACAAGCCGTGGATATAACTATTACAACACATTGCACTACAAGAGATGCAGAAAGGAAAACACATAAGGAATGACATAATCATCATTGCTTGATTATCAACGTTTGATGCTGAATGGTGCACCCTATCTTCTTGAGCTCCGTCGACCTGTAAGAGAAAGAAGGGGTGTCAGTGGCTCCAATTATGATGTAACCTATATGAGGCACCTACAATAGTACAACCTACTATTAACCATGCATTGACACAATCAATCTAGTGCAGTACGAAAGAAATAAGCTGAAGGAGAAATAATAGCATCATGATCAACATGTTCTATTTTTATGCTAACATTGTTTGTTTCCTTGTGCAGGTATAGGTAAAATCACGAAGCTGAACATTATTCAAAGACCAAGCATGTGGAGAAAAATGGTCTCCCACAAGTGTAGAGCTCGGCATGCTACCCTGTTCATTAAATGGGCTGATTTTAATGATACATCATCATGTTCATAAAGCAAATTGAAGAACAACTGAAAGAGTAAAAATAGATTTATTCATCGAGTTACCAAACCAATTGTACATTCATAATGATCAGGTTATACCTTCTGAAGGCTACAAGTGAACAGTGAATTTAGTTCACTTAACGAATTCAACTGAGTACATTTACATCGGAAAGAAGATTTTCAAGACTGTTTGTTAAGAAAAACATAAAAATGCATGAAGAGTACCATGTTACAGCTAAGTACGAAATATAGATCAGACACTCAAGTGATTAATAAACTGTTAATTTCAGCTTGACTGGTAAGATAGTGCATTCAAACGACAAATGATAGTCACTTCTAGTTTAGTAGTTTCATTCCAGAATGGTGCTTCCGAGGCTTTAGATATGCATAGGAATTGGATCAAATTTTTCAAGGAGAACATTTCTGAGTGCAAAGGAAAGTAACTTGATACAGTAGCAAGCATCAGTGATACAATATCTAAATATGGAGTACTATTTAGTGAAAAACTACAACAAAGGACAGCCAGTTCATTTTGGATGGGTTGGAGCTTCAAACTGGATCATGTATCAAGAGTTTAGTGAAGGACAACAATCAAAGTATGATGTGCATTCAATTTTTTTTAGTAAGTTATAAGTGCCAAGCAAAGTACACACGAACAAAATTGTCAAAATCAGACTATGGAAGCATGAGAGTTCAACATGACATGCCAATGATACCTGAAGTATAATCAGTGACAAGAGGAATCTTTTAAAAATAGATGTGTACAGTATTATAATGTTTCAATCTAAATCTATTTGAGGCAAAAGAAAAAAGTTGTTGTGTTGTGGTTAAGGAAAATCAAAAAGATACTGTTGTGCATACAATGAATGAGCATGGAGATAATATACATTAAGAGGTCCTTCTCTTCATAATGAACAATCACAGAATCATGCTGGAGTGCAAAAGAAACTATGGTGATGGAGCTAGGTTGCATGAGAATGTTAAGGATAGTCGGTGTGTTTCCAGATCAACAATTTAGTCTTTTTTCAAAAAAAGAATATCAAGCAAAGCATTACTGGCTATTTGAGTCGAACTCATGAGAGTAAATGCAAATGAATACATTGTATTTTTTTTCATTTTTTGTGTTACCCAAGAGAGGACTTGTTAAGAAAATGCCAAGATAAATGCAGAGAGGAGGTGGGTTATGCATCAGAGGAAAATAAATTCAGTTTTCTTTATAAATATATAAAATACCCATGTCGCCCTGTGGTTTCAGGAGTCCAAATAGAATCATTATTCATTTTGGGTCGAGCTCATATGAATAGAAGCAAGCATCAAGTACCTAATTCAAGTTTCATTTTCAAAACATAGAAAGTTTCAATAATGGAGATAAACCATATGGGTTTTACATAAAGCAGCAATAGAATACAGAAAATGCAAATTTTTGTGATGAATCGGGCAATAGAGGAAAGGAAACATAGTTTTATTCTATGTCCCATGATACTCACAAGCGGATTTGTCTTCATAAAGACATAAAGATAAATTTTATGTTCTCGGTCGAGCACAAAGCTTCAAATAACGTTTTCTATAAATACACATCTGGCACAGCCTGAATATGGCCAAAAATTAATGATTAAAAAGAAACTCTTTAAGTCTCCGGAGAACAAATGTGTAGCAAAGGAAAATTACCAATTTATATTTCTGATGGAGCACTCTAGCCACGGCCAGAAGTTTCAAATAGCTTTCAAATACCAAGGGTCTGAGCTCTTAAAGTGATGGCCGAGCTTTCATAATGAGAATGAAGCATCAAATAATGGATATGAGCATAGAAAACACAAGACAAAGAGGTAAAAGTTGTGTTAGCCGCGGCTATAAAGCCATAATGAACAGAATGAGAAGCCATGAAAAACTATAATAGGAGGTTACCTCATGCACAGTAGACAGAGCAACAAATGCAAGGTGAGCTCCCTCATAGAGCCTTCAATTGAACCAAAGCTCGTAGGAGAAGACCAAGCAGGCCGAAGTAAAGCAAGTGCAAAGAAAAATGAGAGAATAAGCTCATACAGGCCGCGGCCTTAATGTATTCCTATTTCTTTGAAATGAAGGAAAAGAACTTCAATAATATAAAAATGAGCCTATCCACTAAAGAGTTCGACCTTTTGAAGATCATGATGAAGTTCTCAAAGCACACGAGGCTTAGATTTAAGGTTAGTCATGGTGGCATGTGAACTTGTAGAGCTCGTTTTCCTCAACAGTGATCATTTGCAAAATGAGTAATTTAGGGTTTGGCCTTGTTTTCCCCATGCCCTAATTTGACCCAACACTATAATTCTCCAGAATATTCGCATTTTTCCATAAGCACATGGGTTAATTCGAGTTAGGTCAGTCCTTGCATGATGTTTTATTCAAAGATTAAAGTCTAATGTATTTGAGGGTGGCCGAAATTATGTGCCTAGGTCAATGGTTAGGTCTTGATTTATTCTTTTGCCTTAGTGGAAAGTGAAGACTTGAATGTAGGTTATATTGTTGTTTTATGAGAAAACAATGAGAATGTAATTGTGAATCCCTAGTAACCTAGGGTTAGGTTTTGATGATTACCTATTTTAGGGTTCTGATTTTAATTGATTTTAGAGAAATCAATTGGAGTTTTGATGAAGGGATAATTGATATGTATTAATGTTTTAATGATTTTTTGAGAAAATCAAAATATTGTAATGGAGCAATAAGGAGCTTTTCTTTTTTGCAAAATATTTTAAATCTTTAATTGCAAAAAATAAGTAAATTGTGCAAATCTGCATCTTGTAAAGCAGAATCATAAAACGATATTCTATAAATTGCTTTATGTTTTCTTGCTATTTTTGGCAGATTTTTGTTGAATTTTCCTCTTGGTCGGATTTCAGAGATATCTTGGAGAGATAAGATTGTTTTTGAGCTTTTAAAGCAAGATTAGCCTATTTTTAGAGGCTTGACAGTGTAATCATAAAAGCAGTATGCTTTTTTCTGCTTTTAGGCAATTTTTTGAGATAGTTTGAAGCCTTTTTTTTGGAGCTTTTTCTGAGCTCAGATTAGGGTTTCTAGAGAGTTCTTTTCAAAGACTTAGTCTTTTCAACTCTCCTTTCTTAGAGTAGTTCAGATGAGAGTTCCTGCTCAAACACATTTTTTGAGTTTTTCAACACATGATTGTACTCAGTTTCAGATTATGGCATTCTCCTTCAGTTGAATAAAGACAACATTCCTACTTCTCATTTATGTGTCCATTTGTAGTTTTAGTTTGATTTTATCTTCTAATTTCTATTTACAAAATCCTTGTTTTATCCTTAAGCTGTAATTCTTAATGCAGAAAGTTCAAAAATACAGGTTGCATATTGTACTTCAGGTTGAGTCTTCATGCAAATCATTTATGTATCAATTGTTCTTGAGAAGTTGTGAAATATTGCATCTTTCTGAAAAAAATTTGTGAGGAAGAGATCATTACCGTCATTAAATCATTATTAGGTTCAGAAAGTCATCTGTTAGAAATAGGTTTTTATGTTCAATCATCTTTTATCCCTTTCCTCATAGGCTATTTTAGAATAGAATTCATCATTCGGAGAACCAGCTCACTCTGGAGATTCCTCCTTCACTCAGATCACCCACATCTGAAAGAGGTTTCCATGTTTCAGTAGTTTGCTAAATACTACATTCAACAGGGTGCAAAACTATTGATAACATTGACCAAAGAAGATTCTCCAATAGTAGCTCCAACAAAAACTTGTATATCGTCCAGAAACAACATACATGCCGCCAAGGTCATTTAGTCTGATACTTCTCCAATACACCAACCCGAAATTTTTTCCATATCAGCTTTAGAAACAAGAAATCACATGAATGCTGAATAGGAAAATCTTGTCAAAAGGGGCATGGTATCATCAAAAAAAAAAAAAAGGGCATAGCCATCACTCTGAGTCATTAGCCTTAGAGGATACTTGCCTGTGTTTTGCTCATGGTGGGACTTGAGGAACTGTCACCACCTCCTCATCAGAATCCTCAGATGGTACCAGGGAGAGGGGATAAAAATCACCCTCTGGTTTAGTGTCACCCTCACTATTTGAAGGGCTATCAGAAACCTCACTAAGAGAATTATGTCCTCCCAAATAGGTGTTACAATATTTACACTTTTTCTTTGTCTTCTTCTCATACTCAACAAGCTTTTTCCCTTTGAATTTGAATTTGACCAATTCTTCTGAAACAATTCAGCCCTATAGACGGTAATTACTCTTGACACCATACTTCTTGAATTTCCTGCATCCCCTTATACTCTTTGGTGTATCGGGTGCTCCTTGCATCTCAATTTCATCCTCAGGAGCATTTTTCTTAGACTCAAGCAAACTCAATCTCTTAAACTCTTGAACTTCCATGGCAGACCTACTCATTCAGGACAAGAACATTCAATTCTTAACTCAGGAATAATTAATACTCCCACACTTTTTCACTAACCCACCCCTCACATTAACTGCAGTCTGGAAAGATCGTGAAAATGAACATCGATCAACCTGCATTAAATAGACAACTTGGAGCATGCAAAATTAATGATTCAAGAACTCCTCGTGCGAGTGAGTTGATAAATTAATAGCTCGGCTTTGAATTTGGGCCATTGATTTTAAAGCATTTAAAACTTCATCCATGGTGATCATGAGCATCGTTTTTCAACCATTAGCAACTTGCTCCTAGAAAACAACAATGCCATCTCAAATGCTGCCGCGTATTCTCTCAATCTTGATTAATCATACGTGATTTGTTAATTAGAACGTATCACCAGCCTAATCCATGCTCCTTCATTAATATCGATGAAGTACATGATACTAGTGTTTTTTAGAGAGAATACTTCCTTATACATTTCATCACTCATCGTTGATCTTCCCTAAATCTTAGGGTGTGATCAATGATGAAAGTATTTCCATGATGAAGTTTAGTCTGTTGGATCATCCTGTTTTAAAACCACATCAATGGTTCTCAATTCACCTTGCTAATTTCTTTTTTTCTTTACATGTTGTCCTCAGGATTCTGCCACATTGCCTTCTCCAACAATAGCCATTTCCTATCGTAGATGCATCTCGTCCTTCATCACCCTCATCAGCGATGTCAACATCCCCGTGATGAAATATCAGCCCTTGGATTTGTGGCCTATCCTTGATCACGTTCATTCTTCCATCGCACATCACTAATTGGAACATTGCACCTTGGCTCCTATCAACGGCGGGAGATGTAGTAAAGAAATCAGATTTAGACACGTACACTTGCATGAAAATCAATGGTACAAAAGACATCGCACATAAGATCTTATTACATTAGCGAAAGAAACCTTTTAGAGAGTCTCATCACTCATTGCCGCTTTGAAACTTAGGCTTAGGAATGAATCCGCAAGAAGCAATAAAATATAGAAACATTAGACCATTGTTCATCACTAATTCTCCTCATACAGTTTGCAAGCAATTAGCGATGAGAGGAATTACATAGTGACAATGTGTATCGCATATTGCTAATGCAGAATTTAGCACTTAAAACATATCCACGATATGCGATGCAAGGGAATTCCATCATATCGCTCATCACTTATCTTAAATTTATCATTTTATGACCATCCGCGATGAGCGATAAGAACGTAAGGTCGAAGGACATTGCTTATTACTATTACAGTGCTCAAGGCTCAAAAGCAATTAGCGATGAGTGATTTCTTTACAATACACATAACATTGCTCATTGCGGATTGTCCCAAGAGCTCCAACAACTATTCATGATGAACGAAAATAAAGAAATACCGCTCGTCGAAAATTTAAAACATACACTCAAAAAGTAATTAGCGATGAGCGATAAAGATATGAAGGCCATTGGGACTTAAGTGAAAACTTTAAGCACATGCACTTAAGTTGTTCTGAGGAGGGGACCCTCTAGGATGATGTGAGAGAAAGGGCTCAAAAACTTCAAGTCATAATAAGCAAAGGAAGTGAAATCCAAGAAGGCCCCTTACTTAACCCTATAGGAAATTTAGACCTAGGCAGGACCAGTCACTTGACGACTGCGAATGACTTAAGACAAAACTTAGGGAACTAGAGACTGAGAATACAAGTCACTGTAATAATACAATGACCAAGGGTTATTGGACTCATAGGCCATTTTTGCAAGGTTTTAATCAACATAAAACCCTAACATAGTGATAGGGACATGACCTAATATCAGAAACAAGGGCCCAAACCAAAATTTTCACAGATTTAAGGTGGAACCAAGAAATTTTTTGAGGGGTTCCATCAGTGGCTCCTATTGGGGACACATTCCTCTTGCAGGCATGGTGAGATCCTAGAATTTTGGGTGAAGCAGACTAGATAGAAGAACCAAAACAAAAAGAAAGAACATATGTACAATATTTTACACTGGCCAAAAGACCTAGAAAGGGAGATCCAATCTCCACTCCACTTGAAAACTTCTTCTGAGGTGAAAATTTTAGTATGCACTCTAAAATCCAACCAGGCTTTGTTTCTTGTTTGGTGGCACTAGGCCACTGAAACCTCAGGCTAATTCTTGCCTCTTGCAAAAACGAGCCTTTCAAAAGAACTGATGTCCTTCCATCCACATTTACCCCTGTCATACCACTGCAACAAGTATAGTTCTCTCTTTATAAGGAGAAAAATGTGGATATCCTTGGGGCCTATCTGATTACAAACAATGTTACTAGTATTTTTCTCAATTTTTTTGAGTATATTGTTGCTAGTGTAATCCTGGTCATTCTGTATTGTATTATCAGGCACAAACTGCAAACTTTCATAATTAAATGAAACATATGTGTTATGTTAATCATATGAAACATGTTCATATTGAAAATAAAATTTCTTGTTACTCATCTCATTTCCATGCTCCATCAAAATACCTCCCAACTGAATTGGAAATTGAAAAATGTTCATACTCCTGCAAGTAAGTGGCATCACAATATTCATCTTTATTTGTTACACCTATTTCAAAGGTGAAAAAATCATAATAAATACCCTTGCAGAGCTCATGAATGGGTTCCTTTGTTAGCATAAGGTCATATTCTAACTCTACATTAGATACATCATCAGAGTTTTCAACAAAGAGTGGATTATCTATGCACCAATAAGGGTCATCATTACTCATCTCTAGTGAAGACAAAGGATCATCAAATAATGGATTTACCATCACACTCATTTTTGACATAAAAGCCTCATTTTTCTCAACATGAAGGTCCAATTCCTTCAAGTAATTATTACACTCTAAATCACTGTAATCGCTAGAAGAGCAGATAAACATATTTTCAACTGCATTTCCTCCCTCAGATTGTTCAGTACATACATCGAGAATTTCTGCCATGTCCACATGACTTGAGATATCATGGTTAGAGAACTCTTCAAACTTTGTATCATTATCAACCAGAATTAGTGGCTTCAAATTCCCATCACAATACATAACATGATCATCTGAGAGTGAACTTATATCATCAACATGTTGCATGCTAATGCTATCCTCATCTGATGTAAAAATTTCCAACTCCACTCCATACAAGCTATTATGACTAGCAAAATAACAATCAGCATACTCAACCTCATGATTTGAATGTGCATGAACATGACCAATGAAACCAAGTTCACCATTGACAAAGATTTCAACCCCAACAATATTGAAATCAAGACTACATGGTTCTTGCATGCTGGATGATGAATACATTAGCTCATTATCATTCTTTTCTTCAAACAATTTACTAGATTCATCTGAACCATAAGAGTACAAATGAAACCTTTCTGTGACCTCATCAGTGTTACAACTAGTACTCTTATTACAAGGTGTGATATGCCAAATATCTAAAATTGCTTCCATCTCTTTATCAACTATATTATGTGGTGCATACATTACACTGTTTGGATGCTGATTGACCTTTGCTTTATTAATATGAGGAATAATCCCAGATTAGAATAAGTCTTCTTTACTCACATCATTCTTTGAATCATAGCTCATAATAGGGCTAGTGGGAACAACAATATGGAATGATGTATAAGCTGAAACAATAGGGATGCAAGTGCTTTGATATTCATTTTTAATTTCTGACTTACACATTTCATCAACATTTTGTGTCTTAAGGCAACAAATACCTGTAGATAGATAACTCCTTTGCATTCCATATTTCAAGTTTTTTTCAATGTTCATGGCCATCCCATATGCTTGATACAAAGTTTTAGGATCCTTATCTCTCAACAGATAGCTCATTTCATTATTAAAGGCTCCCAAATAATCAACTAAACACACTGCATCACTTTGTCTCAAGAACATAGGAACATCCTCAATGTTTTAGCAAATATTCGGTTAAATGTTGGGACTAGCTCGTCCCCCTCTTTCTCAATGTTCATAAACTTATTGAGCATAGAACTAACATTGAATCTTTCACCAAACTACTCCATAAACACTACTTTAAACTCTTCCCAAGAACAAATAGAGCATGCT
The DNA here is from genome assembly GCA_007258455.2 of Sequoia sempervirens. Lineage (NCBI taxonomy): Eukaryota > Viridiplantae > Streptophyta > Pinopsida > Cupressales > Cupressaceae > Sequoia > Sequoia sempervirens. Next base: position 162,100 of record VDFB02269744.1, on the reverse strand, counting down.
GGTAAATCAGAGAACCAATCTCTTGAATCTCCTTTCAGAGACTGAACAAATAACCTCATAATCACATCCTCATGATCAACTTCATAATCATCTATTAAATTGTTGGATTCTTGTAGATGCTTTCTTGCTGATTCATTCATTGTGCCACTGAAATTTGGTAACTTACCTCTGATGTTAGATGGAATAACATTTGGGTAACCATTAATACCATTGAAATTGATGGGCCTATATCTTCCAGTACTGAAATTTCTTTTATTACATGATAAGGGCTGAGCACTATGCATAGTTATATTTGGGTCCACACAAGGATGCATAGGTTGATGATACATTTTCTTAAACCCTTACAAGCTTCTTCAAACTAACTTTGCAGTTACAGAGCAACTCAAATTTCTTTTACAACATGACCTCAAGCTTTTACTATACAAAATTCTATCTCAACTTGCTTAAGATCTTCTAAATGAGTTTCTTCAAAAATATTTCATACTTCATTTCATAATAGATACTGCAATCTAGTAATACAAAAGTATGTAGAAAATCACTACTATTCCCTTCCTTAGTGCTTAACCACTTAATAGGGAATCAAATTTTTAAAAGATTTAGAACTATGGTTTTCATATACAAATTTATCTTTCTTGAAAACCAAAAACTGAAGAATACCTAGATATGTGTAGCTACTGTAAATTCTTCTTCCTGACTGGAAATATTTGTAGATTTGAAATCTCTTTATGTCTTTATCAGGTTCTTTGATAGAGTCGCCACCTCCCTTCACAGAAGACTGAACTTAAAGTAGTATGAAGCTCTTTCAAAGATGAATTTCCTTCTGGGTCTTCTCCCACAACAACGTCACACATAGATTCATTTAAAATTGCTACAACACAACCACCTCTAGGTCTGAAAACTTCTCAATATCTTAACCAGATGTTTAGATTCACCAAATTCCTGAATCTATAACATATTGGTCTACAACTAGAGATTTAAATTTGTCCCCAGTAGAGTCGCCATTTATGTTGGTGATTTTTCCAGCAGAACCAAGTAATTTTCTAAAAAATAGCCAAATCTTATAGTGAAGAACTGCAGGGTTAGTGGCCAACACAACGAGTATAGGATTTTGTGGTCCTTACTCCTTCACTTCAGGCTCTGTGAGACCTAGGAGGGTGATCCCAATTGTGTTTTCGTGAAGTGTATTTGATTAGTAACACATTTATACATAGATTGATTCCTATTTATTGCAAATAAAACCCATCTCACTGAAGATTTGGTGGATCTTCGAATGAATGACTATTTATTTGCTAGGAATCGAGGATATTCCTAAACCACACTATCCTTGAAAAGATTTTAAATAAATACTGTTCTTATTTTAAGTCCATGTCCAAGTACACTATTTGTTCATTTCATGCAAGATTTTGTAATAAACTGACCATTGTCTCATCAATTGGAGCAACAAAGTCAAATATTTAAGAATCAGTAATATATAAACTACTCAATTTAGAAATAGTTGGACTATTTTCATACTACTTTGCATTTATGAAAACTCACAATGCCTGAAACACTCACTTCTTATAAATCCTGAGCAATTCCTTACAAACTTTATAACCCTATTAAATCATTTTAATCAACTCCTTGAGTTAAAGCTGAAAATAGAATAATACATTCAAATGGAACATCTGAAGATAAATGATAACACCATTAGTATTTTTCATTCATAACTTGTGAGAAATATACATAGGAGAGTATTTGTTTCTAGACTAAGATTCTATTCGATATTAGTAGTTTCTATAAAACTCATTTAAGACTATTACATATAGGATTTCATACCCAAGACACACTACTGGCCTATTTATCAATATTTTATTCAAAGTGCTTTTCCTAAACTTAGCATTCACCTAAAACCCTATTGAGACTTAAAAAAATTGACTCTCTGTAATAAGCCCTGAAATCCCTTTTATAGGATAAGGGAGCAACAAGCATCATGCTTAATTACAATTACATTTAATTTCATTTGCACCAGAATTCAAGACATCCTTAGTTAGTTACATGCAATCATTAAGGAAAATGGAAGAGTAAAAGACCACATTTTATATTCCTTGTATGAGGACATGCCAACTCATCAAAAGTGAGAGATTGTTGCAGCAACGTTGAATCCTCGTCCTTGTTGACCAAAGAAGATTCTCCACTAGTAGCTCCAACACAAACTTGTATATCATCCGGAAACAACATACATGCCGCCAATGTCATTAGTCTGATACTTCTCCAATACATTAGCCCAAAAATTTTCCATATCAACGCTAGAAACAAGAAATCGCATGAATGTTGAATAGGACAATCCTGTCAAAAGGGGAAAGGTATCATCAAAAACAAAAATAGGGCATAGTCATCACTCTACATCATCAACCTTAGAATATAATTTCCCGCGTTTTGGTTGTGGTGGGATTGGAGGAACTGTCACCACCTTCTTGTCAAAATCCTCAGATGGTATCAAGGAGAGGGGATAAAAATCACCCTCTTGATTAATGTCACCCTCACTGTCTGAAGGGCTATTAGAAACCTCACTAAGAGAATTATGTCCTCCCCAATAGGCCTTACAATATTTACACTTTTTCTTTGTCTTCTTCTCACACTCAACCAACTTTTTTCCTTTTGAATTTGAATTTGACCAATTCTTCTGAAACGATTCAGACCTATAGACGGTAATTACTCTTGACACCATACTTCTTGAATTTCCTGTTTCCCCTTCTACTCTTTGGTGTATCAGGAGCTTCTTGTGTCTCAATTTCATCCTCAGGCACATTTTCCTCAGACTCAAGCAAACTCAATCTCTTAAACTCTTGAACTGCCATGGCAGACCTACTCATTCAGGACAAGAACATTCACTTCTTAACTCAGGAATAATTAGTGCTTGCACACTTCTTCACTAACCCATGCCTCACATTCAATGCAGACTGGAAAGATGGTGAAAATGATCAGCAATCAACCTACATTAAATAGAAAACTTGGAGCATATAAAATTAATGATTCAAGAACTCCTCGCGTGAGCGAGTTGATAACTTAACAACTCGGCTTTAAATCTGGGCCATTGATTTTAAAGCATTTAAAACTTCATCCATGGTGATCATGAGCATCATTTTTTGACCATTAGCAACTTGCTCCTAGAAAATAATGATGTCATCTCAAATGTTGCCATGTCTTCTCTCAATCTTGATTAATCATACGCGATATGTCAATTAGCAGGTATCACTAGCCTAATCCATGCTCCTTCATTAATATCAGTGAAGTACATGAGACCGATGTTTTTTAGAGAGAATACTTCCCTATACACTTCATCGCTCATCGTTGATCTTCCCTAAATCTTAGGGTGTGATCAACGATGAAAGTATTGCTATGATGATGTTTAGTCCGTTGGATCATCCTATTTTAAAACCACATCAATGGTTCTCAATTTGCCTTGCTACTTTCTTTCTTTCTTTACACATTGTCCTCAAGATTCTGCCACGTTGCCTTCTCCAACAATAGCCATCACTATCGTGGATGTATCTCGTCCTTCATCAACCTCATCAGCGATGTCAACATTCCCGTGATGAAATATCAACCCTTGTATTTTTGGCCTGTCCTTGTTCATGCTCATTCTTCCATCACTCATCACTAATTGGAACTTTTCACCTTGGCTCCTATCAGTGACGGGAGATGTAGTGAAGAAATCAAAATTTGACACATACACTGGCATGAAAATCAATGGTACAAAAGACATCGCACATAAGATCTTATTACATTAGCGAAATAAACCTTTTAGAGAGTCTCATCGCTCATCGCGGCTTTGAAACTTAGGCTCAAGAATGAATCCACAATGAATGATAAAATATAGAAACATCAGACCATCACTCATTGCTAATTCTCCTCATACAGTTTGCAAACAATTAGCGATGAGAGGAATTAAATAGTGACAATGTGTATCAGGTATCGCTAATGCAAAATTTAGCACTTAAAACATATCTGTGATACATGATGCAAGGTAATTCCATCATATCGCTCATCACTAATCTTAAATTTATCATTTTATGACCATCCATGATGAGTGATAAGAACGTAAGGTTAGAGGACATCGCTTATCGCTATTACAATGCTCAAGGCTCAAAAGACATTGACGATAAGTGATTCCTTTACAATTCACGAAACATCGCTCATCACAGATTGTTCCAAGAGCTCCAACAAATATTTGCGATGAGTGAAAACAAAGAAATATCATTCATCGCTCGTCACCAATTTAAAAAATACACTCAAAAAGTAATCAGTGATGGGAAATAAAGATATGATGGCCATCAAGACTTAAGTGAAAACTTTAAGCATGTGCACTTAAGTTGTTCTGAGGAGGGGACCCTCTAGGATTATGTGAGAGAAAGGGCTCAAAAAATTCTAAGTCATAACAAGCAAAGGAAGCGAAAGCCAAGAAGGCCCCTTACTTAACCCTATAGGAAATTTAGACCTAGGCGTGAGGGACCAGTCACCTGACAAATGCAAATGACATAATACATAACTTAGGCAACCAGAGACTGGGAATTCAAGCCACTATAATAATACAATGACCAAGGGTTATTGGACTCATAGGCCATTTCTGCAAGGTTTTAATCAACATAAAACCCTAACATAGTGATGAGGACACGACCTAATATTAGAAACAAGGGCCCAAGACAAATTTTTCATAGATTTAAGGTGGAACAGAGAAATTTTTTGAGGGGTTCCATCATTCTCCACCTCTATCAAACCTTAGGAATTTTATATTTGACCTAATTTCATTTTCAATCATAGCCTTAAAAAATTAAATCTATTAAAGGCTTCATATTTTTCTTGTAAGAAAGTAACTCAAGTCATTCTAGTAAAATCATCAATGAGTAACATAAAATACCTCTCCTTGGAGGGCTTTTATATTTGTATGTCAACGTAGGTGTGTATAGATCAACTCCAATGGATCTATAGTAGAATACTCTTTGTCTTGAATCTTGCTCTTGCACTAGTAGAATTTGGAAAATAAGTGACTATGTGACTACAAATTTTAGTCACGACAACTAAAAATGACTAAATTCTACTCATTTTTTGCAACGCAGCTATAAATGACTAAATAATTGACTAATTTGATCATCGAATAAAATCACAGCTATAAATGACTAGTTTTTTGCATCAAACTTTTTTTTTGAGAGAAAATATTCCTAGCCATCAATTTAGGCTTTAGACGACACCTATGCATACAAATTTATATATATATATATACTTTTTATAAATTCCTAACAAAAATCATATAATATAAGACCACCATTTTCTTGCATTTTTTAACTACTACTTAGTTAGAAGAAATAGTCTAGGAAAACAAACATAGGTTGAAGGGTTTTGAATATGGAGATATTGAGCAGTAATCAAAGGGATTTCCTAGTGGAGGAAACTCCATCCATTAGTGCTTCAAGGTATGGGTCTAGAATGTAGCCAAAACTATCCTTCTATCAGACAACTCCCCACTTGGAAGTATGTCTTGAGGATTTTGAGCTTTTGTTGTGGATCGTCTCAGAGGTAAGCAAACCATTCTTTTTTTTTTTTAGGGTATTTGAAAAATTTGATGTTGGGTGTTTTCGTGAAGTACTATTTGTCTATTTGAATTTTATGATACTAACTATTTTGTTACTAGATATCTGGGTATGCTTAAAAACTAATGCTCGATATTTTTTTAATAGGTTGTTTGGGTATTTCAATGCTGGATTTTCACTTGAAATGGGTATTGAAAAAAAATGGTACTAGATATTTTTTGCTATCGAGATAATGTTTTTTTCTGAGAAATAAATGGGGTCTCAACCATTTCTATTATTACACATAGTTTTCTAAATTTTGATTTTGTTCATTTTTCCTGGGTATTAAAAAAAATTGATGTTCGATGAACCCTTTTTTATTGACTATCTTGGTATTTAAAAAAGGACGTTGGGCATTTTCTTTATATGGGTATTTAAAAAAACTGGTATTGGGTATTTTTTTCTATCGAGTTATGGTTTATGTTTCTACAGAGGCCTAGTGTTTGTACCCTAGTCATGCTCTTACCAATGCTTATAATTGTATTAAAAACAACCTTAAATCTTGGGTCAGAAAATTAGCTATCTTGACAGGGTGTGGTATGATCTAGGATTGTATCCTAGAGTGTGTGGCAAGCTTGTGTTTAATCATTAAGGTATGTAAACCTGATTAGGGAAATGTATCCTATATAACATGGGTCTTGCTTTAATAATTCTCATAATGGTTATTAGCAGATCACATTATTATAGTTAGTGGTAACCCAAGATTGCATTCAATTATGTAACAAACTTGGTCTATAGTTTAAGCTGTACACTTTTAAGTAACATTCATAAGGTTTCAAAAATCTTGATCACTCTCTAGAATAGCCCATTAAACATGGGTTGTGCTTGAATGCACTACATAATTGATATAACACAACCACTCTGCATATCAACTTGAGTTATAAGCTCTTTATTCCAGCAAGAGGTAATCACTCTTGGATTATGTTATCATTACATTGTAACCTATTAAGCTTGAGTCAACCTGAATGCACCCAATGATGATTGGCACCTAATTGTGATGAAAATGATTAATTTGTACATGAATTGTGCTCACATGAGTGCCTCCATTTCTATCACAACATAGCCACATTAAACTTGGGTCACACATGAATGCATTTTATATTTGTTATAACACAACTGTGCCACATGACCAATAGAGTTATGGATCAAATAATTACAGTCACAAGAATTTGTTCCTTGGTTGTGCTCTTATGGTGATTTCATTACCGTTCTAGCATAACCATTTGGACTTATATTGCTCAAATCCTTACATTGCTTATTTTCTCTTTTGATGGATGACAATTCAATGGCAGGGATTTGTATGTAGGTCATGCTCATATTGTTGGCCCACAGTTGTTGTTGCACCAAAAGATCGACATGTTAATGCCCGATACAATTGCTAGAGTTAATGGATCCATGGGAGGTGGTTAATCCATGTCACGAATCCCAAGGGGAGCGTTGACCATCTACCAACAAACTCCCCCTCAACATTACCCAAGGGGATTCAAACCTAACACCTTTGGCTCTGATACTAATTTTTGGCCCATAGTTGTCATTGCACCAAAAGATTGACCTGTTAATGCCCGATACAAATTCCAGAGTTAACGGATCCATGAGAGGCGGTTAATCCATGTCACAAATCCTGAGGGGAGCACTAACCATTTGCCAACACATATAAGTGCCTTCATCACCATTACACAATAACTGTACATTGGAATTTCCTTTCTTGAACCTTTACTTTATTTTTTATTGTTAGGGTTTCTTAGTGATTATTCCATTTCCACATGACATATTGATAAAATAAACCAAGCAAAAAATCATTCTATTTTTAGTTAATTCCTGCTAACATACTTTTGGAATAAATGTTTGACTACATTACTTCGAGTGTGAAGAATTTTATTTTTTGCTTATAATACATTCATTGAGAGTTGTAGTAGAAAGCTTCTTATGTTGAAACCCATCCTGTAAACTTACTTTAAGCTACATTTAGAAGACTTCATGGATTTTTTGTAATTTATATAGCTTTTGTTTTGATAGTAAATGACATTGGATTCTTTTTGAAACTAAAATGATTTATTAATTATGGTTTTATGATGATTAAATGTTTTATTTAGAAGGGGTTAATATGTGGCATTTTCATGTGCATGAAGAATAAATTGTGATGCAACATTCGAGTATGGAGGATTCAAGAAAACTTGGATTGCTATTAGTGAAATAACTAGGTTGGAGAGTACCTTGAGCCCATCTGAAACACTTCCGAGTGTTTTCAATCGGAAGCAAAAACTTGAGTATAGGAATACAAACGTCAGTGGACAAAGAAAATCATAAATCTACTGGTCCAATTTTAGATCCAATTTGAGGTCATGAATATCGGACAGAGAAATTTTGTACATTCTAAAGATAAAATCATAAATATGTTGGTCCAATTTGAGATCCAATTTGAGGTCATGAAGCTCTGAAAGAGAAAGTTCCTACATTCTAAAGATAAAATCATAAATTTTCTTGGTCTAATTTGAGGTCCAATTGTAAGGATTTGTCTTTTTAATTATATTTTCTGACATTTGGATTGATACAGATTGTTACTTTAGAATTGTGGTATTGCTTTTCTTCTAATGTTTTCAACCCTCATTTCAAGGAAGAGCTCTGAAGATGGTTCCTTCATATGGAGACTACACTTTTTTGCTATAGGTTCTATCTAGAAACACTAGAAGCTCAGGTACTATCATACTCAAAGAAAAAGTAGGAGTCATGCATTGACGAGATACTCATTTTTTGAGCTTTGGTTAAGAACTTTAAATGTTTGTCTATGTGCACAGAGAATGTTCATGGAGTGCAAATTTCCTTACAAAGCAATTACCACAATAGAGTTTGAGGTGAATTGCACCTACTATTTTATGTTGATATGGATATGTTCTAAATTATAGTTAATTGTTGTAGCATAATAGATAGGATAAATAGTTGTTCATATACCATTATTTTAAATTCAAAATTTCTACACCTTATTCTAGGAGAAAATCACAAGGGGAGTCTATACATAAGACACCATTTTGTTTCAAATTCAAAATTGTTTGCTTCATTTATTTGATCTAAGACAGCCTGCTGTATAGAAGATGCTCTCAAAATCATAGTAAAATCCTTTATTTCAGGAAGATTCAAAATCTTCCCATCATAACAATAAACAAAAGCATCAATCATTAACTTGAACTTTGCAAGAGTTTCATCGAATTATACTTTTCCACTCTCTTTTCCATTCTAAATTTTATTCCCAATTTCATCCATGTAGAACTTCCTCAGCCTATAGATCTTGTGTTAGCTATGACTTTACCAGGTGTTGAGGATAGCTTTGAGTTTTTACCCAAGCAACAATTGAAAAAATTCAACCTTACCAGATATAATGTGTTGAAAAGCTCTTTGAAGTTATTTTGGAAAAGAGTTCCTAAGAGTATAATGCACATTTTTGAATTAACCTTTTTGCGTGAATTCCATATCTTTGATTAGCTATTTCGAGCTTGATGACCTTCATCAAGAATGAGCAAACCTGGGCTCTCTAAAAGTAGTTTTCCATTATGTTTAGCCTCTTCAGGAAGGTTCACATTTGTCTCACAAGTTAGGTATACAAAAAGATTGTAGCCAATAACAAACACACTTTTTCTTCTATGCCACCTACTTGTGAGACAAATGTGAGCCTTCATGAAGAGGCTAAGCATATTGGAAAATTGCTTTTAGAGAGGAGCACATATGTGCTCATTCTTGATGAAGGTCATCAAGCTCAAAATAGTCAATCAAAGATATGGAATTCATGCAAAAAGGTTAATTCAAAACTACACATTATATTCTCAGGAAATCTTTTCTAGAATATTTTCAAAGAGCTTTTGAAGACATTGCATCTGGTAAGGCCAAATTTTGTCAATTGCTCCTTGGGTAAAAACTCAAAGATATCCTTGACACTTGGTAAAGTAATGGCTAACAAAAATATCTACAAGCTGAGGAAGTTCTTCATGGATGAAATTGGGAATAAAATTCAGAATGGAAAAGAGAGTGGAAAAGTAGAATTTGATGAAACTCTTGCAATGTTTTGGTTAATGACTGATGCTTTTATTCATTATTATGATGGGAAGATTCTAAACAATCTTCCTAGAATAAAGGATTTTACTCTAATTTTGAGAGCATATTCTATACAACAGGTTGTCCTATATAAAATAAATGAAGCAAACAATTGTGAAAGAGACAATTTTGAATTTAAAACAATGGTGTCTTATGTATAGACTCCCCCTATGATTTGCTCCTAGAATAAGGTATAGCAATTTTGAATTTGAAAAAATGGTATATGAACAACTATTTAGCCTATCTGTTATGCTACAACAATTAACTTGTAACAACCCCGGTATTCCTCACAATAAGATTTCCAATGTTTTCACCTCAAGTGATAAACCATGATGTCAAAACATAGCAATAAATTTTTTTCTTCCCATAATGTAAATTGCATGCATAATTGAAATAACATTGATTCCAAATTGTCATTGTATTGCAATGTAATTTTACAAATATTCTCAAAACATAGATATCATATTGAATGAACTCAAGTATATCATTCATGATTATATCATCCCATAAAAATGGTTACATGATACATACATAGCTCCTCTGAGCTTCAGAGCATAAGATATAGATGGTACAAGATTCCCACCTTTCAAACCCTTTGATTATGTTACCTATTGAGGAGGAGAAGCATCAATCAAGCACTTTTCCACTAACCACAAACTCATATGCGGTCCCTTGTACATATATGAATGATAGATGGCTCAACCCTTTGACAAAGAGATTGGTTGAGTAACCCCGTATGAAAAACCACACTAAGATTAGTGTTGTTCCCTACATGACTAGAACTTGTATTCCCTACAACCCACAGCTAGTACGCACCACATGGACATGGTGAACTGACAGTGGATCCAAAGGAAATCACACTACTTTGGCCAAAGTGTTATCACTAAGTACTTCAAGTGAAGGTTAACTTACACCTACTCTTCTTAAGCTTGTTTTGACTTAAGACCACTATATTCTATGCATAGGTAATCCCTCCCATGGATAATCTCTTACCCTAGGATTACCCTATTGTTAATCCCACATACTCTATGGTATCTCTACCAACAAGCCTAAGCACTAGTTACTCCTTCAATGGATATTACTATCCTAGGTATAACATATGACCCTATTTTACGTAAACAAGCTATTCTTTACAAAATAAAAACTAGTCTAAAGTATAACTTTATAATCTATAGTATAGCTACATAAGACTCATCATAATCATAGATTAAATAACTGAACCCACTTAGTAAATACAACACAATAATTGATACCCGTTTAAGAGTATAGCCTTATCAATTATTGACCTCATTTGAGGAATCATCATAACATTAGATGATTCCATTTGAGAGTATAATCTCCTTAACTAAAATGGTTTAAGCTTTGTGCCTACTCTATTCAATACAATAACTTTGTCTATAAGAGTGCAATGTCACTTATCAAGCATCAACTCTAACTCACTAGGTTTCAATGTACCTCTCAACCCAGGAGTAACCCACTAGCTATCTATTATAATCAAATAACTTAGCTATGAGTAACCCTTAAGCTACCCATATCAAATCATATGTAGTATGTAATACTTATGAAAAACATAATCCTCATATTATGGAGTACATATATGTATTTCACAAATAGTATTAATAGCTTGTAATTCCCTTTCAAAGCAATACTATTTTCCCCTAAAATCAAGCATTCACAATAGACTAATTAAAGAATTCATGGAACAATATTTCAAAAGCTAAGAAAAATAAAAGAGAATTATCCTCATGCCTATTTCCACTTATCCAATTGATTGATGATAAATTAGCTTTCCCAAATAGCAACTAGCTTGACCGTGATTTCTCAAGTGATTCCAGAATATACCTCTATCTCTCAAGTTGATAAAATACTTCACTTAATATACTATTCTCTTAGAAATACTCAGAACCATCTCTCTCAAACATTACAGAATAAAGTACATAAGAATGTAGAGCAAAATGCTTATGGAATGCATCCAAAACAAGTGAGTTTTCTCTACTATTTACACAACAACAAAGGGACCTATCATCCTATAGAATAGGCATGGGTGTTGACAACAATTACCATGCACAACCACTCACTCGACTTAGTTAAAAGGTGGCGCATAAATAAGAACTTACTCAACTAAAAAAAGCTACAAATTGACCTCACTGATTGATAGCAACAAGAGACTATTTCAAATCAGCACATGATTGAAAGGTGTAATTCAAATTTCCCTCACAATGAACATCTACAAAAAAAAGGATTCATAAGGTGGCACCAAGTTAAATAGCTCTCTCCAACAATTGGTGGGGTTTACAATATATTTGAATCAATCAATATCAAATATGTAACACTTAACTCAGAGAACTCATTCAAGTATCTCCTGGCTGCATACTATATAACCAACTTGGTCAAAGGCATAAAAATTGACACTCCTTATTGAATTGACTCCTTTCCTCATGGTGTGGTTTGCGTACTAGACTTGGCACATTGCAAATAACTCATCATAATAGTCTATAGCTTTTCCATCGCTTCACATTATCTAGACAATAACATTTCACCATAAAGTGTTGGAGTTGTTGCCTCAATCTCACAAGCTGGAACCTCTGGAAGAGCAAAGTCGGTGTGACATTTCTTTGGTTTGGCCGACTGGCAGTTTGGGAACCTTGTGAAATATTCTGGTTGATGTGACCTTGCAGAAGTCTTGCCAAACGCGTTCACTATGGAGTATATCGCTGTGACATAAAGCAGTCATTGTAAACTCTCACCGCGTGGAGATCTCTGGCCGACAGGCCATTCAATTGGGCGTCGGGAAGACTCATAGTGACCGGGGGCTTCAGAGTGACTTCAACACTCGGGAAGAAGTCCTAGTGACATTGGAAGGTCTTGCCGATAGGGATATGCATTGAAGTCATCGGGATAACCTATGGCGGCTCGGTGAGAAGTCTTACCGAAAGTAACATGTCTCGGCGACAATGTTGGAGCTTTCAGGGAAACCCTTGGGTGATTGGTAAGAAGTATTACCGATAGTGATATGTTTCACCGACTCAGAGTAACTTAAGGATCTCGGGATTGTCTTGGCGACAATGTAGCACTCGAAGACATTGAGGAGACCCTTGGCCAAAAGACTTGTTTCGATATGATGTCTCATCGAATATTGGAAGTCTCGCCGACATCATGTGGGGTCATTGGTTCGGTGTGACTCTTGGTGAACAGTGGTTTCGGGATAACTTGGAAGCCTTGGTAAGAAGTCTTACCGAAGGTTGATTCTCTCACCGACAGTGGAACACATCGATATGACTTAAAGGCTTCAGTATGAAGTCTTGGTGAAAGCGGTAAGTCTGGCTGACAAGACAGACTCGGGGTGACTTGGAACTTGTGGGGTGATGTCTTGGCGAAGTGTGATTGTCTCACTGATGAGGCAGTCTATTGTCGGTATAACATAAAGGGGCTCGGTATGATCTCTCAGCAAATGACTAAAGTCTTGGCGACTAAGGAACACTTCAGAATGACTTATGAGCTCGGTGTAATGTCTAGGCGAAGAGCGATAGTCTTGCCGACTGACGAACTCTTTAGAATACCTTGTGATCTTCAATGTGAGGTCTTGGCGACATGGCGAAGTATTAGCGATAACTCTCTGGACTTGGTGTAACCTCTTGCCAATGGAGACTACTCTTGGTGACAACGTATAATCAAGTCTTGTGGCATCGGGGAGACACTTCTAGTGTCTCATCGACATGCGACACAAGTTGATCGTTTGTTGACCGCTTGGGTGACCGTCCTACGTGGTGTGACTTGGACGTATTATCTTCCATGCAAGGAAGTGGAAACATCTACGTTGTTGAGCTGGATGATTCGACAATTGTGATCTGACAATTGGAAACAAACCCTTTCATAGAGCCAAAGCCGAAGAGAAGAAAAAATAGAGAGAAGAGCTGACAAGATGTGAAGGTCGAGAGGCTGGTTGAATGGCTGGGGGCCTTGAGGCCAGAACAAAGAAGAGAGAGCTTCTGATCATGAATCTTGTTTGACTTCTCTTATGTTGATCTGCACTGTATATGATCATTTAGTTTGAGAGGGTGATCAGAAACTGTACAGGGAAATCTGTTGTTACCAGTTGTATCTGGATGAAGAAGATGTAATCTCTGAAAGGCTAAGAGCCTGAAACTGTATTGTAACTTCCTATTGTTGAATAATACAATGGATCGATCTTTGGAGTGTGGGGTTTTTTATCTGAAAGGATTTTCCCCACGTAAATCTTTGTGTTCTGGTTTTCTGTTTCATCTTTCATGTCTGTTGGTTCGTGTAATAGAATCTGTTAATGCTTGATGTTGAATTTACTTGTGTTTCTCTCAGATGGATCAATGTGGGAAATAAACTGTGTTTGTTTCTGCATTTGGACATAGTTGTTCATGTCTTTGAGGTAACCTAATCAAATTAAAGTTACCGAAGGCACTACTGTTTGGAGTTTTCATTAGATATGCTCCACTAGATTTCCTTACAAGTGGTATCAGAGCCTTCTTTTGGTTGTTGGTTCTGGATATTTCTCCTGTGAAGATTTTTTAACTTAAAGGGCTAGAAGAAATCTGGAGGAATGGACTGATGTATTGATCCTTTGATGAGTGGAAGCCTTGTGGTATTCTGAGACAACATGTAGCTTGAAGGATGGTCAAGATGGAAAAGGGAGTTGATCATGTTGTGATCTATGTCTCCTGGCTGGTAGAGGTATAACCTTGGAGTATGAGGTGGATTTTCCTACTTTGTGGTTGTGTAGCAGTAAAGCTTTCATATTGGTGTCTGTGTGATAGGCCCCTGGGTGATATGGAGAAGCCTAGATTGTTTCTCAGTCATGGAAGAGAGTGCTTATGCTAGGTGGTGGTTCTTGGTGTTGGAAAGCACTGTTTCTTGTTAACCTTGAATGCTCTAAGGCTATGGAGTTAATCATTAGATGATTTGCAAGCTTTTGAAATATCCTTTCTCTCTTTCTCAGATGCATGTACATGGTGGTGGTTTAAAGTTGGCCTGAAAGGGGCCTGGATTCTCTTGAACTGTTTTTTTCTTTATAAGGATGATTTGTACTTGCATGGCTCTGTGGTTTTGCAGGTTTTACACGGTTAAGCAAAACTTGTGATCATGTGGAGTTGTTGTTAAGCTATTGTCTAGACATTGGCCTTTTGGGGTGTTGCTGGATGAGATAGTTGTAGGTCTGCATGCATGCTTGGTGCTTGGTTTTGAGGAGGTATGACTCCTTCTCTGCATGGGAGTGTTGGTAAGTGTTTTTTCACTCAGCATTCTTGTGGTAATACTTGTGGGTTTCTTGATTATGGTGCTCTTTGTGGACATGATTGGCAAATCAGATTTGGCATGATCTAGTGTTTGAGTCATGTTGTCGACGTGGTTATTCTCTTTGATATCTCAGTGTTGTAGTTTTCAATGTGATGATGGGTTTGCATGTTCGATGGTTGTGATCTATGAGTTATGCAGTTGATGGATTAGCTACCCATTGGCTGCAGTGAGATAACTTGGATGTGGATTGTCTGTATCCACGAGGTTGATTCATTGATGGTGCATATTTGTTAGCTGGCCTTGTCTGTGGTCACTTGTGCATTGGTGTGATTGCTTTGAGATGAGAGGATGGATATTATTGAGTACCTGAATAGTTAGTTATGGGAACCTGAAGCAGTTGGTCATGATGCTTGGAAAGCTCGAGTGTCAATTTTCAGTGGGAGCTCTAGCAGTGATTGTGGACTCATCACATGGTGGTGAATGGTCTTCTATAGTGTTGCAGAAGGGTTCTTGCAATTTTTCATGGACATTATTTGAATATGTGCAACATCTTGGAACCATGGAGGACGCTTGGAGTCTTTGGCTAAGGTGTTGGTGGTGCTGGACAGGTGATTTTGGTTTTAAGTCTATTTGCTTTATGTCATGGTATACTCTTGCTTGTGCACTAGATTTTTGGCATTGTGCATTGTACTTGAGACAATGGTGAGGTCACTTAAAGCATGCAATCTCCTATGGGGATGTGCAGATCATGGTGTCATGATAAGTTCATGATTCAGATGATTGGAGCTTTGACAGTGATTTAGTAATTCTTTGTGTATTGAGTGCCTTGATTACTTGTTTGATACTTCATGATAGTGCAGTAATGCAGTTGAAGTTTAGCATGAGATGATTGGTTGCTAGTACTCGTGGATACATGAAGAATAAGGTGAGGTTGTCTTTCTCTTGTGAGAGAAGTGTTGCTGCTTGTTACTCTTGTTAAAGGTTTTCAGCAGAAAGTCTGAGAAGCCTACAGCTTGGTAGAATGTGAGTTCAATAAGAGACCTATGAGGAGATTTCTCTTGGATTAGTCATGATGGCTTATATATCTTGAAGGAGTATTCTTGTTCCCACTCTTGGTCTACTCAGTAGTTTATCTGAGAGGTATTTGGCTCATTATATCTTTCAGATGTATTTTTTGTTCACTTTCATGATATGGATCTTGAATTAGTTTAACATTTGGTTCTGAAGGATTCATAGTGGAAGTTGTACATTTTGTTTTATCTCCTTGAGCTTTTATGTTATGTTTTTTACTGATGAGAACTAGTAGGAGATGATGTATGGGCTGATTTCCTGAAATGGGAAATGTTTTAGCTTGATCTTCTTTGAGAGGTTTACATCCATATTGATTACATGATATTAGAAGTTGGTTTGATCTTGGTGATTGAACGGATGGATGTTGTTAAGGTTTTCTTTTGGGATGTGAAGAAGATCATTCTTGACATAGTTGGTTGTTAGAAGTGTATGTAGGAGGATGTTCTATAGGAAGATTATGGGCAGAGTTTCTCTCTGTGGCCGTGAAGGTTTGTGATGAGAGAAATGCTTCTTGTAGCAGTTTGTTGCAGGTTGTGCATGTCATTGTGGATATTTCCTTGGTACTACATGGTTACATTTTCTATGTGCTGTTATTGGTAAACTTGTGATGTCTTTGGATTATTTAGATAGTGGGAGTTCCTGTTGTGTTTTGTCTTCTTCGAATGGTTGGCACTTGGAGCTTGCATTCATTGTTGATGGGTTGGTTTTGGAGCAGCATGAGTTTAATAATGCTTATACCTTTGAGGTATGTAAGATTGGATGGTATAGCACAAGTTGTGGGTGCTATTTTCAGTCACGTGGGTTTATCAATTGGATGGAAGCAGTCAGTCTGATTGTTGTTCTAATTGGTGTTGTTTATCTTGTTTCTAGAGAATGACTTCACTGTTGTGTTCTGTTTGAAGCTTTGAAGTTGATATTGATTCTATATAGCGTTTGAGCACAATGAAGTGGTAGCAGTATCTTGTTGGTGATATCACTAGGATTTTTTTCTTGTGTTCATTGGAATGGTGCTTATGCACCTTAGTGATGTATAATTCTTTCACATGTGGAAGATGACAAGATTGTTTCTTGAATGGTGGACATCTTGGATGTTGGAGAAGAATTCTTGATAGAGCATGAGAGCATGTTGAGATCTATGTGGTTTCCTGGAGGGCTGTGATCAGTTGTTTTGTTGGACAGTGAGTTGCAGTTGGATTCCTAGTCTTTGTTGCAGATTGTCTAATGGACTAAAATCTGTGGAATCATGTTGATTGGGTGTCTTGAGTATTGCAGGGTTTGAACTGGTGGAGCTAGTGTGGTCCTAGTTTTTGGTTGCTTTGAAGGTGCATGTGTGATCTTCGTCAAGTGGGAGATTTTTGGAATTGTTGCCTCAATCTCACAGGCTAGAACCTCTGGAAGAGCAAAGTCGGTGTGACATTTCTTTGGTCTGGCCGACTAGCAGTTTGGGAACCTTGTGAAATATTCTGGTCGCTGTGACCTTGCAGAAGTCTTGCCAAACGCGTTCACTGTGGAGTCTATCACTATGACATAAAGCAGTCGTTGTAAATTCTCAGGGTGTGGAGATCTCTGGCTGACAGGCCATTCGATCGAGCGTCAGGGAGAATCATAGCAACCGGGGGCTTCAAAGTGACCTCAACACTCGGGAAGAAGTCCCAGCAACATTGGAAGGTCTTGCCGATAGGGATACACATTGAAGTCATCAGGATAACCTATGGTGGCTCGGTGAGAAGTCTTACAGAAAGTAATGTCTCGGCGATAGTGTTGGAGCTTTTGGGGAAACCCTTGGGTGATCAGTAAGAAGTCTTACCGATAGTGATATGTCTCACTGACTCAGAGTAACTTAAGGATCTTGGGATTGTCTTGGCGACAATGTAGCACTCAAAGACATCGGGGAGACCCTTGGCCGAAAGACTTGTTTCGATATGATGTCTCATCGAATATTGGAAATCTCGCCAATAACATGTGGGGTCATTGGTTCGGTGTGACTCTTGGCGAACAGTGGTTTCGGGATAACTTGGAAGCCTCGATAAGAAGTCTTGCTGAAGGTTGATTCTCTCACCAATAGTGGAACACATCGATATGACTTAAAGGCTTCGGTATGAAGTCTTGGTGAAAGCGGTAAGTCTGGCCGACAAGATAGACTCGAGGTGACTTGGAACTTGTGGGGTGATGTCTTGGCAAAGTGTGATTGTCTCGCCGATGAGGTAGTCTATTGTCGGTATAACATAAAGGGGCTCAGTATGATCTCTCAATGAATGACTAAAGTCTTGGCGACTAAGGAACACTTCAGAATGACTTATGAGCTCAGTGTAATGTTTGGGCGAAGAGCGATAGTCTTGCCGACTGATGAACTCTTCGAAATACCTTGTGATCTTTGGTGTGAGGTCTTGGCGACATGGCAGAGTCTTAGCGATAACTCTCTGGACTTGGTGTAACCTCTTGCCGATGGAGATTACTCTTGGTGACAACGTATAATCAGGTCTTGTGGCATCGGGGAGAGACTTCTAGTGTCTCACCAACATGCAACACAAGTTGATCATTTGTTGACTGTTTGGGTGGCTATCCTACGTGGTGTGACCTGGACGTATTATCTTCCATGCAAGGAAGTGGAAACATTTATGTTGCTGAGTTGGATGATTTGACAATTGTGATTTGACAAATTGAAACAAACCGTTTCATAGAGCCGAAGCCGAAGAGAAGAAAAAATAGAGAGAAGAGCTGACGAGATGTGAAGGCCGAGAGGCTGGTTGAATGGCTGGGGGCCTTGAGGCTGGAATAGAGGAGAAGAGAGAGCTTTTGATCATGAATCTTGTTTGACTTCTCTTATGTTGATTTGCATTGTATATGTGATGGTATTGTAACAGTGCGAAGATCATTTAGTTTGAGAGGGTGATCAGAAACTGTACAGGGAAATCTGTTGTTACCAGTTGTATCCAAATGAAGAAGATGTAATCTCTGAAAGGCTAAGAGCCTAAAACTATATTGTAACTTCATGTTGCTGAATAATACAATGGCTTGATCTTTGGAGTGTGGGGTTTTTTATCTGAAAGGATTTTCCCCACGTAAATCTTTGTGTTCTGGTTTTCCGTTTCATCTTTCATGTCTGTTGGTTTGTGTAATATAATTTGTTAATGCTTGTTGTTGAATTTACTTGTGTTTCTCTCAGATGGATCAATGTGGGAAATAAACTGTGTCTATTTCCACATTTGGACATAGTTGTTCATGTCTTTGAGGTAAGCTAATCGAATTAAAGTTACCAAAGGCACTACTGTTTGGATTTTTCATTAGATACGCTCCACTAGATTTCCTTACATAAAGTAATATGCTTTTAAATAAACAAAGATGCAACTTCATTTTTATCAACCTTGGATTTGTACTATTTAAAGCCTTACTTCTCCTTTATCGACCCAGCATAAACTTTAAATGAATCGGTCTATTATCCCTTAGTAAAGCGTTCCACTTTATAAGTAATGCATTGTCAAGTATAGCATTATACACTGCGTACAATTTGATCTTTACTTAAAGCCAATACATATTTATTCAACCTTTTGAAATCTTGTATATTTAATATACATTCAGCCCAAGCTAACTATATAAATTGGCCTCCATGTTGATTATGTAAGTCGGCCTTCAAACATTATATATATTTATATATAGATCTCCAAGCATATACTATATATAGTATATATAAATATGTGTATAATATCACACACACATATATATGTATGTATATGTTTATAAATGATAATATATGCATATATATATCTTGTCAATAAAGTATGTATTAATTCAACATACTAATGAATACAAACAAGATGTCATTCATATAGTATTAATAATATATATTATATATATGTGTATACACACCCTCTAATAAGCATGAATGCTTATGTGTGCATATGTACATATATATACATATATATATCCAAATATATATACATATATATATCCAAATATATATATATATATATGTATATGTATATTGTTCAAGCAATAAAGAAATAATTCATTCGATAATCAAATGATTATGTCTAAGCGATATATATATCATTACTTCATATATTCACAAGATAATGGTATTGTTCATAATATCGTCTATATATATATATATGTAAATATATACATATTCCTCTATGCTCATGTATACATACATATACATGTATTTATGTATATATATCTTATATATATATGCATTCGATTGTACGATTAAGCACATATATATTTACTATCTTATCGATTGGAGATATACTTGTGATGAATATATATACAATACATCCATTCCACGTGTGCTCACTTTATCGATACAAGCATAACAATATAGGGAAGAACTCACAAGATCAATCAGATAAATATCACCTAAGCATGCATCCAATAGTAATCACAACCCTTCTTAATGTGACACAAAATACTAAGGATGACTTACCATTTCCCCAACACTATGTCTAGGCTCAACCATTCTACTGTGAGCATGTGTGTAAGCTCAGATAGGCCATGTTACTGGTTACCCAACCAAGATCTTCTCCTCAGTGATACTTACCCTCTGCTTGGAGGAATGAACCTGTCCCTACATCCACTAACATATTCCCAAGGTAATCAACTATTTGAAAAAATATTCATTACATATAGTACATCTCCAAAGTTAGAATATCAATTCAATATTCATCCATTTCACATATATGTTTCTTCACATATCATTTAAATGAGATAATATATTTTCATAATTCTTTTGGTAACAAAGTGCAAGCACAATTTATTCATCTTTGGAATTCACATTATATTTATTATTTACCCTACATAGTAATAGTAAATAATAATTACACAATTAGGATGTAACATACTTCCCCCCTTGTGAATCATCGTCCCCGATGATCTATAGAACTTTAACATATAGATAAATTCGAATAAATTTTTTACTTACCATTCTCAAAATATGTAAGGTTTATAAAACATTCATCCTATGTATCATTAGTCCTTACAACCTTGTCCTTTCTGGAACTTGCATCGAGTGTCCTTGCTATCACATAGGGAAAACTTGTATGCCTCCCACGTACTTAATCTCTCAAAGAGCATATGTATTGTATTCATAATATCTCATTTGTACATCCCACGTACAATAATATCTGAATAACACATGACACCTATACTATAGTGACTGGAAAGCACGTTCTCATTGACCCATAAATTTATCCTTAGTATAATCCAAATAGAAAAGGAATAACGGTGTATTGTGCACTACACCGTGGGTCCCATCCTTCCCTTTGGTATTTACGCCTTCTAATAACTCAGAAGCCGAGTCCAATCATCACTTACACATCCATTTTCCTTAAACATAGAAGTAATTCTCTTGACCACTTGTCTGTCTTGAGCACAATATTTCTCTTGGACATCTGCCAATTTTGATACTGCTTCATACTTTAAGCTTTGTATCAATAAAGTTTCATCGATCTCTTCAATCTATTGCTCCTTTTTGACAAACTAACAAGTCTAATGCTAACCCCATTTCTTAGCCTATTTCAGCTTTATAGAGTTTCCAACCTTCCTTTCCATATAATGGATCAATCTCAATGTTATAAGTTTATAATTTTTCAATAAATCATTCAAGATTTGGTTTATCACTTTTTGTCAATTCAGCTACAATAATATATTGTGCACTTGTTCAATTGAATGTATCGTAGTATAATCATGCTCCACACAACCTTATCATTATTCTCTCATTCTCAACTGAGACAACCTTCTCAGGATTACTAAGTAACTACCTTAAACAATATATTATTTAGGACCAAAATCCCATAAAACGAGTTTCCAACCAACGTTGGTTACCTTGGTGAGTTTGTCCATTGCAACTTTATGTCAGTTCTGCCAACATAGATAGGTTAAACTGTCTAGTGTTCTACCGCTCCCCCTTTGGAATCACAAAAGAGTACACATCTCCTACCAATGACAATATCCTTTCTTCATTTTCTGGCACACTGGACAATAACTTGCTATATACCCAACTGCATCTTATTCCATCTTTTCTAGGTTATAGTGGTTCCTCATCACTTTTTCATTCCAATGTCCTAACTCTAACATTAATTTCCTCATTTCATCCCTTAATTCTCCAAAATTTTGGGTACATAGGCTCTTTTACATCCCATAATAGTCTATTCTTTGACTAAATGCAAACCTATTTTGTGGTTTCATTCCACATTTAACTCCTAACTAATAATGGTTAGACACCTTGCGGAGATAAATCTCCTTTATCTTAGGACATCCACAACTTGGATTACTTCTATCCTTGGGTCTTTTCCAAAATTGTAAACCAGTTTTTAGCTCAATCTATCTTTTCTAATGAGCATCGGTACTAATTTTGATTATTAATCCTCGTTCAATCATGTTGGTTCCTAAAAGATATCAAATTTAATTGCATACCTAATTACCAAGCACAAAATTTCTCCTTCGCTCAATTGATTCACTTAATCACATAGGTGAGTCCCAACCTCGGTATACCCTAATCCTAGTATAAATTCATCAGTCAATGACTAGTTCGATGGTATAGGTTACTCTAACCCTATATGTTCCAATCAAGACCAAATATACAACCAAACCAAGTAATTTATTCCCTACCTATTGGCGTCAATGAGTATTCCAGTACATATCTCAACCCAATAGGTAAAACTTAACCTAAGGTTTCTCTCTTTATTCAAATGAACTTCTCAACCCAAATAGGTTATTCTAAAGCTAGGGTTTCATTCAAGTATAAAGTATGATCAAATGATCATTCCCCTAAAGATATTTTGATGTGGTTCATATAACATCACATCGTATCTTTAATACCATCTCTATGGCTTAATAGCTAAACCTTATCATCCCCAAGGTTTCCTATCATAGTTAGATAATAGTGCCAAGTCGCTTCATGACATTGGCATATCTCACACTATACACATAGCCTAACTATCTAAGAATAGATCAACAATAGCTATTTCCCATAAAGGGCAATTGGAGTAGTAAGACAGTTTCTTACTAATCATAAGAAATCTAGATCTTCCCTTGTCTATCCCATAGACAATGATATTCCCTTTCATGACCAAGTAATTTACCTATCCTTTCCTTAAGGAATCAATGATAGTGGAAAGTTGATCTTAAAGTCAATTATATATATGGTGTGATAATAGGTCTCAATCCTTGACCTTTCTACTATTTTTCTCCAAAATTTCAATACCTTATCCTTGTGGTCATGAAGTACATGACTTACTAAGAAGTCAAACTTCTTCCAAATTGAAAACATATCCACATTTTTTTTGTTGGGTTGGGTACTTTATCTGAGTCAACCCACTTTCTCCCTTCCCCCCTTAGTGTTTCCACGACATTCAATCAGCTCAAAGTTGAACTCATAGCAAGAATTTGCTTCCTATTGCATTTTCTTGCCTCAATGACATACCTTGAATATACTTTTTCCCAAAGTTAGATTCATCGTTAATTTCTATCTCATAGATTAAATAATTGGATCGTTAATAAAAAGATCTATTGAATAACTAGCAACCTTACAAGCTAAGAGGCTCTTTAATATTACAATTCTCTTCCCAATATCCTTTTTTTGGAGGAATATCCATACCCACAAAGCCTCTTTTGTTGATGTAATTTTCAACTTAGAGCGTTGTTTCCTTACAAGTTCTATTGATTTGACACATAATGTCACACTATATTTTGTTTCCTTTTGGAACCTCTATACATATGTTGGTTTTTGTTGACACATTGGTGAGTTCTACTTATACTCCAACCAATCTATGTACTATCCAAACCTTTGTTAAATCAATAGGATTTACCTTTCCAAGTGAATATGTCCCAACTCTTGGTACATTGTAACCTTAAACACTCTAAGGTTGCTTGGTTTCTTTTTCTCATCTTAATAAAAAATACAAATTGTTCTCATCAATTTTGGTTGGTGGAAACATGTCCACTTTGTTTCTTACTTCTTTTCTGACCATTCAAGTCTTTTCCCTTATTCCTAAGGTACTATCTCCTTTCTTACAAGTTCCTAGCCTTGCACATAAATTATATTCAAGTCAAGAGTTCTCCAACCTCTTGGATACCTCCTTCGTTGACTTTCTACTTTAATGCAAATTATTCCAACAATGCATACTCATGGATTCGTAGTATTCTTACTAAATCCAAGAATCCTTGACTCTTTGAAGCTATAGATTGGTATCAATAAGGGAGATTCTCTCAATCCTCTCTATCTCTCAGAGTTTTATATATATTTCATAGGATAAAGATATATATTGGTTATACCTCCTAACCTTTCTACATAACCTAATTGCATAATTGTCCACAATCCAAGGGGATATAATTAGTTGTTGGTTTAGGAGTTTCTATCTCCAAGGATGAATCTAAACTAGTCCCAAACTTAAACAAGTTTCTAGGAATCTAATTTTCCTTTATCTTTTCCCTCAATTCTTTTCTCTTGCCTTCTTGGCATAAGAACTTGTCTACCTTTATTTTCCGATAAGGTTTATGCAACTCTTACATAATGAGCTCATAGGTTCTAGAGTTGAACCTGGTAGCTCTAATACCACATGTAACAACCCCTGTGTTCTTCATAGTAAAATTTCCAATTTTTTCACCTCAAGTGATAAACCATGATGACAAAACATAGCAATAAAATTTGTTCTTCCCATAATGTAAATTACATGCATAATTGAAATAACATTAATTCCAAATTGCCATTGTATTACAATGTAATTTTACAAATCTTCTCAAAACATAGATATCATATTGAATGAACTCAAGTATATCATTAATGATTACATCATCCCATAAAAATGGTTACAAGATGCATACATAGCTCCTCTTAGCTTTAGAGCATAAGATATAGATAGTCTAGGATTCATGCCTTTCAAAACCTTTGATTTTGTCGCCTACTAAGGAGGAGAAGCATCACTCAAGTGCTTTTCCGCCAACCACAGACTCATATGCAGTACCCCGCACATCTATCAATGATAGATGGACCTATCCTTTGATGAAGAGATTGGTTGAGTAACCCCATACGACAAACCACACTGAGCTTAGTGTTGTGTCCTACATGAATAGAACTTGTATTCCCTACAATTTGCAACTTGCATGCACTACATGGACATGGTGAACTAACAGTGGAGCCAAAGGCTGTAATGCCCCGCCATGTAACCTCAAAGAATGACGCAAACACAACAAAAGTGTAGCATTTTTTTTTAAAAGTGTAATATTAATATGTAATATTATCAACACTAACACATACATTCTCTAATGTACATGACAACACAATACATTTGAATCCCACATACATAAGTAATCTAACCATAGCATATAAATATTCCTCATGAATTTAAATTACATACATTCAAAACATTTAATTCATCTCATAAGATAAAAAGTACATAAAGGAACCATTTATAACTTGCATTCATTTCATAAACAATTACAAAGTTCATTTCCAAAATGAGGAAAATTATACAATATTGTTACAATTACACTGATACAAAATTCCTCCTTGAATACAATTGGGTAGTACATATACAAGGTATCCAACTGATACAAATGAGACATAAGAGAAAGTACATATCCATTGGTACACACGAGCTCTCTAGTCAGGAAGCGCCCACCATCACGAACATGAACAAGGCACCCAATGGTGTAAGGTGCACACTCCACCCAACCAAGTGGTACTCGAAGGCCCACCCTCATGGTAGGAGATAGTAAAAGGGCTTCCTCGAAAATACCAACAACCTCTAGACATAGGAAAACTCAATATTAAACTACACAAGTACAAAACATAACATAAAGGTTACATTGCTTCCAGAGTAAAAGAATCAAGTTTATCACTTTCACAAAACATATTATTGTCATAGGAGGAGTGTCACACATAATTTTCTATGAGTTACCCTGGTGTAACCTTCCTAGGCTACTGGACCCCCATTTCGGGTTACCATGGCTACCTCTACCGGTTGTCAGACCCCCATTCAAACTATGCTTCTCATCTGACCTCAAGCCTAAACAAGCGCTTGAGCCATGAGAGAAACATTCATTATCTTTATTATTATGAAAGTTACCTATTAATTAATTCTTTTTAAGTTATCATTTGATTAAACCCTCAGTGAGTTACCCTGACGCTTCTTCGTGTGTCGGACCCCCACTAAGAACCACTCCCCTACTGATAACACGAGGATCTAATCCACAAACAATGGGTAGACAAGGTGCAAAAAATATGATAACAAATATCGACCATACTACAAAGGACAACACATCTCATTCGTAGTAACCGGGTGTTCAAAATAAATCACACATCTTGTTCGTATTAACCGGGTGTTCAAACTGAATTATAACCATGTGCACTACCCAAGGTAAATCAAAGGCTGAACCATAACACATAACAACTCCCTCATAAAGTAAACTCATCTGGAAGACTTACAAGATCACTACTAACCCAAATTGCCCAACTGACGTGAATAGAAGAAAACACAACTTAAAAGCAATTCAGGCAAATAAATAAACTAACATTAGGATTTCCTAAATCCAATCCATTTCAAGAAACAATAATGCCTTGTTCATATAAATTTAACTTGAAGCAATATCATTTACAAACAATCAAGAAATTAAATCTAATTATTTATCTTAATTTCCCAATTACATTTTTTTTTAAATCAATTTTCTCTTTTAAATTATATCATTTAAAATTAATCTATTTCATGCAATTTGCATGCATTTATTTAAGAATACATTTATCCTTTTAAATATATATATATATATATTTAAAATTAAATTATAATTTTCATACATTAACAAGGTATATATATAATGAATATATATACTTATACACATATATATAAATATGTAATTATTATATTTTAAAAATAATTTTAATAAAATAAAATAAATTCAAATCAATTTTTTTTAAAAAGCGATTAAAGGTTTATATGTTGGGTGCAAGCTATACCCATACACAGTCATACCTCCCATTGGGGCTACGAATTGTGTGGGAAGCCTGGGCGTTGCCTGTGAAGGCAGTGCCGACTACCTCCATAGTCTGCTTCCACCTGTGGGGACGGCTGTGGGGGTAGCCCTTGCGCCCCTCCCCAGAATACTTAAAACTCATAAAAAAAGATTTAATAAATTCCTTGCGATTTTCTAATAATTGTCGTACGAAAATTAATTCCGATTTTTTAATATAAAATTTTCAAAAAAAGTTTTTTTTAGGTATTTTTGAAAATACATTCCTACAGGAAACTAAAATAATTACATGCATAAAAATATATTTATATATATGTATATGTATATATACATAATATATAAATATATAAATATATATGCACAACTAAATTATAACAATTGTTCAGAAGGGCAATTTTTTTTTAACAAAATTTTCTATAGGAAGATTTTATCAAATGATACAAAGGTTTTCAATTTCCCCAACAAAATAAGACTAATTGGTAAAATACAACAAGGCATCAATCTTTTACAGGAAGATTTTTTCCAATGCAAACAAGATTTTCCCCAATTTTTAAACAAGAGTTTTCTATTGTTTAAAATAACAATTTCACAGAGGCTCTTTGATTTCACTATAAATTTTCCACATAAGCACTAAAATATTCACGACAAATTTTCAAACATAGAAGCCTTACAAATTTACAAAATAATTTAAAAGCTTCTACATAAATTATAAATTCTTTTGTACAAACAATCTTTCAATTTGCAAAATAAAACAAAGTTTCTATAGAAATACATAATCTTCTTGCATAGGAAAAGATTGCAAAATTAAAATTAAAATAATAAGGAACCTATTTTCTAGAAGCTTGAAGAAATGAAGATTGAAGAAAAGCTTTCCCTACAAATTCCAAATTCCAAAGCTTCTACCAAAAAAACTACTTCCAAAAAGATGCTAAACAATAACCAGAGCCCTTCCAGAAAGATGCAAAACAATAACCAGAGTCCTAGAAAGATGCAAAAATACAAAGCCCAAAATCTTCCCGAGAACCTCCTCCAATTTTCAACAAAAAAATTTCTAAAAAATATCCCTCTTTCCATTCCCGTGAAGTAATCTCTTACCTCTTCCAATTAATACCAATTATTCTCTTGAGAAATCATTTTCAATAAAAATCCCTTAATTACTTTTCTCAACACTTGTCAAAATTAAAATATCTTTCTCAACAACACACAAATATTTCCTCTAAAGCATTTACAAGTCATTTTTACATTTTAATAATTCAAACCACATTTTAATCTCTAAATAAATTTAATCAATTAATCTATTCACTTAATAAATAAATTTAATCAATTAATTTATTTACTTAATAAAATAAATTTAATCACAAGGATTAAATTATTTTACCAAATAAATTAAATTAAAAGCTTTTAACAACATTAATCTAAAATAAATAAATAATCATTTAAAACACTTTAATCATTAATTTCCACAACACAAACCTTGCAAAATAAATAACAAATGACAAGGAAAACATGAACAACATAACGACAAAACATATTGAACTAGGATTGACGACACACTGTGACTAGGGTTGTGGTTTAACAAGGAAACCATGTTACTATCTCCCAATCAACTGTACCGTTGGGCAATGGACACACTCAAACCTATGAATCTAGGTGGAGCTGATGTCCTATACCTGCAATCCTACAATCAAAGCATATGTCGTACATGTATATACATCATGAATCAAATACATTGTGAAGAGAAAATTGCGGAATCGTAGGGCGCTCACAAGTAAGTGATGCAATCCCGTTCTCTTCACCAATATAGTGTCACATCAAAACTGACGAAACTAAATATCAATTAATCAATAGACGAGCATATATCAATATCAACTTAATTAAACAACTATGCTAATCAGAAAACATGTCATAAACAATAATATCCATATAGTGTATCATCACATCAAAATATAGAACCATCATTGCTCCAATGTCAATGATCATAAAATAATAGCATAGTATCAATGTCTATCAAAGTAAAAACACACTGTCAGAAAACATAAAGCAAATCAAAGGGGTACTTCAAAGGCAGTCACACTACTTTGGCCAAAGTGTTCTCACTCAATACTTCGAGTGAAGGTCAACTTACACCTACACTTCTTAAGCTCATTTTGGCTTAAGGCCACTATATTTTATGCATAGGTCCCTCCCATGGATAATCTCTTACTCAAGGATTAACCTATTGTTAATCTCACATACTCTAGGGTTTGTCTACCAACAAGCCTAAGCACTAGTTACTCCTTCAATGGATATTACTATCCTAGGTATAGCATATGAGCTTATTTTTATGTAAACAAGCCATTCTTTACAAAAGAAAAAACTAGTCTAAAGTATAACTTCATAATCTAGAGTATAGCTACATAAGCCTCATCATAATCATAGATTGAATAATTGACTCCACTCAGTAAATACCACACAATAAGTGATACCCGTTTAAGAGTATAGCCTTATCAATGATTGAACTCAATCAAGGAATTGTCATAACATTATATGATTCCATTCGAGAGTATAATCTCCTTAACTAAAATGGTTTAAGCTTTGTGCCTACTCTATTCAATAAGATAACTTTGTATATAAGAGTGCAATGTCACTCATCAAGCAATAGCTCTAACTCACTAGGTTTCAATGTACCTCTCAACCCAAGAGTAACCTACTAGCTATCTATTATAACCAAATAACTTAGCTATGAGTAACCCTTAAGCTACCCATATTAAATCACATCTAGTATGTAATCCTTATGACAAACATAATCCTCCTATTATGAAGTAAATACAGGTATTTCACAAATAGTATTAACAGTTTTAATTCCCTTTCAAAGCAATACTATTTTACCCTAAATTCAAGCATTCATAATAGACTAATTAAAGCATTCATGGAACAATCTTTCAAAAGCTAAGAAAAATAAAGGAGAATTATCTGCGTGGATGTTTCACTTATCCAATCGATTGACTACAAATTAGCTTTCCCAAACAACAACTAGCTTGACCGTGATTTCTCAAGTGATGCCACAATATACCTTTATCTCTCAAGTTGATAAAATACTTCACTCAATATACTATTCTCTTACAAATACTTTGAACCCTCTCTCTCAAATATAACAGAATAAAGTAGATAAGAATGTAGAGAAAAATTCTTATGGAATGCGTAAAAACAAGTGAGTTTGCTCTACTATTTATATAGCAGCAAAGGGACCTCTCATCCTACAAAATAGGCATGAGTTTTAACAACAATTACTATGCACAAACACTCACTCAACTTAGTTAAAAGGTTGCACATAAATAAGAACTTACTCAGCTAAATAAAGTTGCAGATCAACCTCATTGATTGACAACAACAAGAGACTATTTCAAATCAACACATGACTGAAAGGTGTAATTCGAATTTCCCTCACAATGAACATCTACAACAAATAGGATTCATAAGATGGCGCCAAGGTAAATAGCTCTCTCCAATAGTTGGCAAGGTTTACAATATATTTGAATAAATTGATATCAAATATGTAACACTTAACTTAGAGAATTCAGTCAAGTATCTCCTGGCTGCATTCTATACAACAAACTTGGTCAAAGGTGTAAGAATTGACACTCCTTATTGAATAGAATCTTTTCCTCATGGCGCGGTTTGCGTATTAGACTTGGCACATTGCAAATAACTCATCATAGCAGTCTATAGCTTTGTCATCACTTTACATTATCTGGACAATAACATTTCACCATAAAGTAATGTGTTTTTAAATAATTAGAGATGCAACTTCATTTGTATTGACCTTGGATTTGTGTTATTCAACGCCTTACTTCTCCTTTATCCAACTACCATAAACTTTTAATGAATCAGTCTATTATCCCTTAGTAAGTGTTCCACTTTATAAGTAATGCACTATCAGGTATAGTGCTATACACTGCATACAAATTGATCTTTGCTTAAAGCCAATACATACATATTCGACCTTTTGAAAGCTTGTATATGTAATATACATTCAACCCAAGCTAACTATATAAATTAGCCTCCAAGTTGATTATGTAAGTCATCCTTCAAACATTATATATATATATATATATCTTGTCAATAAAGTATGTATTAATTCAGCATACTAATGAATACAAACAGGATGTCATTCACATAACATTAATAATATATATTATATATATGTGTATATATATACACACCCTCTAATAAGCATGAATTCTTATGTGTGCATATGTACATATATATATATATATATATATATATATATATATATATATATATATATATATATATATATATATATATATATATGCATAACATTCAAGCAATAAAGTAATAATCCATTTGATAATTGAATGATTATGTCGAAGCGATATATATATCATTACATCATATATTTGCAAGATAATAGTATTGTACATAATATCATCTTTATATATATGTAAATATATACATTTTCCTCTATGCTCATGTATACATACATATATATGTATTTATGTATATATATCTTATATATATATATATATATATATATATTTGATTGTATGATTAAACACATATATATTTACTCTTATCGATAGGATATATATGTGTGATGAATATATATACAATACATCCATTTCACATGTGCTCACTTTATCGATACAAGCATAGCAATATAGGGAAGAACTCACAAGCTCAATCAGATAAATATCATCTAAGCATGCATCCAATAGTAATCACAACCCTTATTAGTGCAACACAACATACTATGGATGACTTACCATTTCCACAACACTATGTCTAGGCTCAACCATTCTACTGTGAGTGTGTGTGTAAGCTCAAATAGGTTACATTATTGGTTACCAAACCAAGATATTCTCCTAAGTGATACTTCCCCTCTACCTAGAGGAATGAACCTATCCCTGCATCCACTAACATATGCCCAAGTTATTCAACTATTCAAAAAAATATGCATTACACATAATACATCTCCAAAGTTAGAATATCAATTCAATATCCATCCATTTCACATATATGTATTTCTTCACATATCATTTAAATGAGATAACATATTTTCATAATTCTTTTGATAACAAAGTGCAAGCACAATTTATTCATCTTCAAAATTCACATTACATTCATATTTTACCCTACATAGTAATAGTAAATATTAATTACACAATTGGGGTGTAACATAACTACAAGTTAGAACATATCCATATCAACATAAAATAGCAGGTGCAATTCACCTCAAACTCTGTTGTGGTAATTGCTTTGTAAGGAAGTTTGAACTCCTTGAACATTCTTTGTGCACATCAATATGTTGGTTATTATCTTGATCTCCTTTGTGATCAAAAGAACAATGAAGTTCATTGCATAACTCATGACCATTTTGCAGTGTTATGATCCAGTGCTCTTTTACTTATTTCTCACTATGTTCTCAATCACCATGTGCAAATGACTTAGAGGACAAATCTTTGTCACCATTTCATAGTAACTTTCATTTTTTTTGGACTGTTTGTTATGATTCAATCATTGTTTGACAGTGTTCTTCCTTTCTCAGTCCTATAGGATAGAGGATAATTCATAATTTGAAATTCTCTTACAATGATACTCCTTGTAGTGATCTCAGTCTCCTAATTCAATGTGTTATCTTACTCATTTCTTAGTGCTAACAATGCCTACATAGTGTTTTCTGTCACAGTTATAGTGCTCCTTCATTTGAAGATATTGTGTTGCTTAGACAGTAATGTTTCAGTAAATTAATATTTTTTCTTGTAAATATCTTGTTGCACTTGTAGAGTTTTGTTGTGAATAATATGTAGTCAAGATGCCTTCAAATGGAGCTCTTTTGCAGAGGTAGTAGGATAATGATGTCAATAAAATAACAATGTTAGTGAGAGGTATGATAGTAGATACACTGAGAATGGTAGGTATAATGTTTTGGTAGTAAAAGAATCATTTATCTACTCAAATCTTGGCACAAGTTTCCCCGGTACATAAGATAGTGTATAATGTACTCTATTCCACAATACCCACCTAATCCCATACCACCCAGAGAAGTAATGACTAAAAGTATATGTGCCCTATATTTTGTAGCCCAAATGTGTCTTTCTAATGGTTTTCCACAATTAGGAAGAAGGTATGTCATGAAATGTTTGTGCCCACCCAAAACTAAGCCTTACAAAGAATGTTTGCACCTATGCAAAATACCGTAAGATGCTTCAAAAAACACATTGGCATCTTTATGATTATATACACATCTTTTTTGCCACATTTTCAAAATACACATTTATGATAATATTCACACAGCAAGAACCTTGAAAGACTGAAAACCTTGCTCTCATTCTTCCTAGGTCACTCCTCAAGAGCCCATATTAGTATTTGTGGGATCTTTACAATAGCTTATCCATTGATGAGAAGGCTCCCCTAATTTTCTAATGGAATAATTTTTCATCTGCTTTGCTTGAATGCGTAATGTGATGTAGCACACTCAATGTCACAAGGCACAGTTTGAGAGCATAATTTTGAGACTTGATATCCATAGAATCCAACTTCTTGCAACACAAAATACAAAACCAACATCCCAACCAAAGAAACTTAGCTTTAATATGCACCATAACCAATGTTTTCCCACATGAATGGTGGAATTGGACTAACTTTTGGGGGTCCCTTGAATAGTAAACATACACAGACATAAACTATTGTGGTAGCTAGCAAGGAGAAAACAAATGGACGATACATGGCTCCATGATATCCCGTCATCCTTGATACTCTCTTGGAGGCAAATCTTGCACACTCACCACATTTTTGGGGAAGCTTAAGTACCGTTTGTTGAGACAAGTTTGTGTCTTTAAACTAGCTTCCTGAATTGCACTTGCATTCAAGGAAGGTGCTTTCAATATTGTTATTGCTAACTGAGCAATCATGCTATCTCCCAGTTTTCTTCCAACTAACTGGTTATATGAGTGATTATTTCTCATTAAGGCATAAGCATATTTAGAAGTGGATTTTTATCAGATATTGTAGTTGCAAGTTCCACTTCGGATCATTAAATCCTTCACAAAACCTTCTACACAACCACCACAACACCCCACAACTGTTGTTGGGCCTTCGCGGTGATGCAAGGAAAGCTCCCCACATCACCGCGAAGGCCCAAAAACAACCATGCAATGTTGCGGTGGTTGTGCAGAAGGTTTTGTGAAGGATTTGGTGATATGAAGTTCAACTTGCAACTATAATATTTGATAAAAATACCACTTCCAAATATGCTTTTGATGGATGTTCATATCCTCATCCAAAGCTCCAATTCACACATAGGTAGCAAGGACACTTTCAAAAGGTTGAGGAGTTGGGATTTACACCCACTAGTTGCATTTTCTTAAAATTTTCTAAGGAATTTTCAGAAAAACCCATTTTGAACATATCCTTCAATCACGACATTCCATGATATCACATTCCTTTGAGGTATTTTTTGAAATAGTTTGCTTGCCTTGTCTATGCTTCCACATTTTCATGCATGTCTAGCAGGGCACTTGTAACTACAACATATGACAAAAAAACCCCTTCTATTATGCTTTGATGGATATCCCTTCGTTATTACTGGATATCTGATGTAGTACACATTATTATAGTGCAAGCCTATTTTTCAGATTGTTTCAATTAGTGTCACCAATATTCTCCACAAGAACATTGTCCCTGTTTAAAATAATGGAAATGGTTCACATCTCTTAGAACAATTTCTCTTGCAAAAATCTTGGAGATGAATTTAGATGTGCAGTGTAAAAATTAAAATATACTTGAAGGTTCTTAACAACTCTAATAGTTGTACCAGGGGCCATGTTTAACAAACCATATCCAATTGCTAACTTTTCACTATGGTGGCAAATAAATGATTCTTTTTTCTTCTATTCCACAATATTAAGTAAAAGTCTTGAATCTAGAAATACCTTGCTACCTTCATTTTCCAAGCCAATTTCTCCAATTTTGTATAGCTCTCCCATGTTTGTGAATGTGATCTGTCTCCTACAATTTTTTAATTCATTTATCTTTATGTTGTGTTTGGACTTACTTTTGTAAACGTGAAATATACAATGCACTTTTATTCTTTCTAAATTGAGACTAACAGTAATTTTTTTGGTTGTATTGAGGCACAACTTCATTCATGGTGGAAAAGGAAAACCCTATTGCTCATATCAGATGGCACATTGCATATAAAGGAGGAAAGATTCTAGCTGGGTCATTGTTGATTGCATTAAAGGAGAGGCTTCATATATGGGACACAATCAACACTTTCCTTCTAGGATTCTACACGTTATAGCTTGCTCTAGGAAGATTGTCCACATTGTAGAAGTTATAAGAGATGAAATGGGCATGTGCTTGCATTGAAGGGCTCCAAGCATGCGTTTCCATCATTGTAAGAGTTTTTTGGACAAGTTTCTTTCTTGCAGTCATTTGTGTGCAATATTGTAACTCAAATTTTCAGTCTTCTAACTAAAAATAAAAATTGTAATACTCTATTTCTAAGCTATAACTAGAAGACCTTTCTTTTATTAATAAAATTCACCGATTTTCCTTCTCATTGGTTGTCTTATTGTGTGCAATTGATGATTGATGTGTAATTTTGTGATTTATGTTTAAATCATCAAATTTTAGTCAATTAAAATGACTAAAAATACTACTAATTGATGTCAATTAATAATTAAATTTACTAAATATACTACCAATTAACAAAAAATAGTGAATAGTGAATAAATATGACTAAATATATGACATGTGAAATAAAAATGACTAAATATACTACCAAATTTATCAAAATGACGATTAAAATTAATGACTAAATACACTACCAATGGACAGAAATCGGTGAATAAAAATGACTAAATAAGTGATCAGAAATTAATGACTAAGTCAACGACTAAATATATTAGTGAATAAAAAATGACTAACTAAGTGACTAGATTACAATAATCAATGACTAAATATACTACCAAATCGATCAATCAAAACAACCAATAAATGACTAAAAATGGTTTAGTCATCAATCTGGTCGCGTTATAAATGACTGGCCATAAACTACTAATGGTCACGTGACCATGTTTAGTCATTTATAAGCATTTTTTAGTAGTTTTTTCAGTCATATATTGTTGTTTCTATACTAGTGTTGTCTACTTTCCTTGTTGACATTCCTTATAGAAAGTGTTTGTAGGCTTATCAATTTTTTGGATTTCTCTCATTGCTTACTTGGAAATGATCTTCACAAGATTATCAAAATTAATGTGACCAATTATTTTATTCCATAGCCAACTCTCATTTGATTGTCCAAAAAGATAGCTTCTCCCTATGACTTCACTGAGATTATACAAATTATTTTTAGTCCTATTTGATTTTATAATAATCTTTCCATCCTTCCTAATTTTCACATCCTCTAACATGGAACGTGAGATTGTAGCTTTATCACATATGTGACTCACACGTAGAATATTATTCTTTATTCCTTCAACATATAGAACATCATATGTCCTAATTTTCCCATCAACATGTAGACTACCTTTTCCACAGATCCTTGCAGTAGTATTATCACCAAATTTTACTAAACCACCATTCCACTTCTTCAAGTTGATGAATTTACTTGTAGCTCCAATCATGTGCCTAGAACACCCACTATCAATAACCCATGGATTTTCTTGAGCATGAAATAAAGTTAAACAATCATTGATTTTTCATTCTTCACATTTTCTTTCTTCATTTTCCATTCCTTCTTAGGTAGTTTCTAATTAGAAAAATGTTCAAATCTTCTTTCTTTTCCTATCTAGGAGGCTTTAGAAAGCCCTTCTACAAAAAAAATCCCTATGCCCAAAATTGTTACATTATAACATATGACATTTAAATCAACTAACGATGTGAATGGATTCTTTATCCCAAAATTACTTCTTTGTGTAGTGATTTTACAATCAACATCTTTATGACCATATTGATTACAAAAGAAGCAGAAAGTAGAGAAAGAGTAATTGAACCTAGTTATGAGTGATTTCCTTGCAAGAGCTAGACCTCTAAATATTCTTTTTTGATTATTGACTTTGTTAAAGCCACCTTCCTTCTTATCTTCGGTCTTCTTAGCTACTTTTGTACTTGATTCAAATTTATTCATATTTTTCTTCTTATGAGGTGTAGTATATTTTGAGTTCATTTCATTAGTATATCCCAAGCTAGATTTATCAAATGATATCTTTTGACTGCTAATAATCTCATCAAGCTTCTCTAAACTTTTCAAACAAAAAAAAGACTTATGTTCAACTAAGCATTGGCCTTCTCCAATCCCTTTCTTAAGCACACAAATTCAAATTCAAGTTTTTGACAGACATATTTTTCTTTTACATGTTCTTCTATGACTTCTTCAATTCTCTTTTCCTCTTCTACTTGAACTTTTAGATTAATAACCATCTTTTCATATTATCCAAGCTTCAATTTTAGCTTCTAATTTTCTTTCCTTTCTGATTTCATATCACTCAATGCAAATATGTGTTATCTCTCTAAATCTACTTCACATTATTCTTCATCAGGATCTAGCATATCTTCACCATCTTCCACAAGGTGGTTTTCATCTTTCAAACCTTTCATTACCATGAATATAACTTCTTCCCTTTCTTCTTCAAAATTACATTGATCGTATTCCTCATATGAGTTGTTATCCTCATTTGAACAGTTTCTCTTCTGATGTTTGTGAAATTTATTCTTTTTGTTTTTGTATTGATCACTATTTAATTTTCTCCAAAAGGACGTTATTAGAAGAAAAATGACCAATTTTACCATAATTGAAAAATTCAAAAGGTAACTTACTTTTATACTTTCCAAAACCTTTCTTCAACTTCCTCACAAAGTTGGCTTCCTCATCATTAGACTCATAACTAGGATCATATCCTTCATTCATCTATTTATTAGATGCCTTGAAAGAATCTTCTTTATTTGATGTCTCCTTACTTAGATTCCACATTTCATAAGTAGTGAGAGATCCAAATAGTTCATCCTTTGTAAATTTATTCAACTCTCTGGCTTCTTCAATAGAAGAAAATTTTACATCATACCTTTGTGAAAGGGATCTAAGTACCTTCTTTACAATCACTGGTTCTTTCAATTCTTCTACAAGTCCTCTGATAGCATTGACAATTTCATCCACCCAGAGTAGATAGTCAACAATATTTTCTTCTTCTTTCATCTTTAGACTTTCAAACTTTCCTCTGAGTTTTGTAGCTTGACTTTCTTAACATTATCATCACCTTAATAGATTCTATGAATTTTTTTCCAAATATACTTAGTAGACTTGTAGTGCATTACTTTGGTAAATTCAAAAAAATTTAGTCCACTTAAAATAGTATTCCTTGCTTTAGCATTATACTCACATGCTTTCTTATCATCCCGATCTAATGAAGAAACCAACAATCACAAAGATATAAACCAAGCACAATGAACAAACCAAAAACTATATGTAATCACCCTATTTATTAGACAGTCAGGGGTCTCCTTATAAAGGAGAAATATCCAAGTAGGAGGTGTTGAGGTGTTTTAACACCTCTCCAATCTATAAACTAGCTAAGAAAAATATCAGGAAAATATCAACCTGGACAATAAATGCCTAAGTAGGCTTAGGTCAGCCTGTGTGTAGCATGCCATTAATGAATACACTGACACCCACCCTTAAGCATAACTTAGGTGAGCATGGATAAAAATGGGTCTCAACTACTAGCTATGTTAGATACCCATGCACAAAGTAATCTCTCATGAAGTGGAGAAAAGTAGAAAACCCTATGGGAAAAAACTACCCTCCAAAAGAGAAAAGATGCATGAAAATTATACATGTGAAGAAGTACTACTTTTTTCACTAAGTACAATATATGACTTCCTCCATAAGAGAGAAAATGATAGAAGGTATATGAGACCCCCCCATAATACATGTCCTACTACATTAAAGTTGGATAGTTGACAGAGGATGCAGATGTAGTTCCAAGAATGCTTCACAATGTTCCTTCCCTTGGGAAGAAATGAAACCAACTGAAGATGCAGGATATCTTCCCATGTGAGATGTATGTATGATTTGGAATAGAGTTGAAGCTCATCCAAGAATGATGATGATGGTTCCCATGATGTCTTTGAATGTTGCTCAGAAATCTCCAAGCCAATGCTGACATGTGACATGGGAAGAGCAATCATATCTGAAGAAGACAAGGTTGATGCAACTTTATTGAAGTTGTCATCAAAAAGAAGACTGATGTCCTCAATGTGTGCTTCCATGTCAGCAATGCGAGGCTCTACAAAAAGACATGAAATGTCAGGTAGATATGCATCCCAATCAACAATGCTAGGAAGACTAATATCCTGTTGCAAAGAAGTGTTGGAAGCTCTCGAAGAAAAGACTCTGAAATACGATGAAGCAACAGGAGGAGGTGGAGGAATGATGATTTCCTTTGTCAACTGGATGTTCTATATCTGAATCATGATGCAAGATGTGATTTGTGATCATAGTAGGATCATGCGGGAAGGGAGAAACATTGGATTCTCCATGTATTTCCCAAATTTTGATCCATAATGCATGTGGACATTCAATATCCATGATGCCATACAAAGATTCATCTGGAATATGTAAACTGATTAATCCAAAAATATGATCACGATTATTAAACCATTTATCCTTTTGAGATTGTTTTCCTGGTTCAGGAATAAGTCCATACATATATGGCATGAGATTATGGAACTTCAGATGTTTCAGGATGCCTTCACCAAGACTTATAGTTTCTTGTTTTTAGGTTGCTTACAGAAGAGTGGATTTCATATCCCATGATTACAAATAGGTTAATTCCTTTAGACAATAGAAAATCAATGCATTAAGAACCCCTCCAGATTAGATGACCCCCCAAAAGAAAGATACAAAAAAGTGGAACTTTATAAGTTGAGTGCATGAAATTTTAATAAATCCCCCTTGATTTTGACTAAAGCAAAAAATTGAACCTCCCTCTTAAACACTTTTTAAAAAAGTCTCCCTCCACCATCAAGTATGATATAAATTGACGGTTTATTTAACAATTTATTATCTAGTGGCTTAACAAAAGCATTTATTAAACCATTAAACAAAAAATTTTGAGTGAGAGGGCATTTGAAAAATTCAAAGGTCATGAAAGTAGAAAAGGTCGCCCATGCTGGAGTGTAACACCTCTCACCACAGTTGTGTGCTTGACCACGAGCCAAAAATCCCATATGACCAAGGGTTTATTGTGGCATTGGGTGCCTTGCTTTGTTGTACGGTGCAGATTTTAATCTTCATTGGACCTCCATAGAGGTCTTCACAGCTACTCAAACTCCTAGTCACTTGCAAAACTTACGGTTGCTTATGCATATGCCAACACGCCCTTAAACATAGAATTGTACCTCTACATGCAATACAAATTTGAGGAAGGCCATATTTGAGAACAACCCAAAATCACTGGTGGAGAAAAAACGTAGGTCTCCAAATGAAAACAAGGATTTCTCAATGCAAATCATGGGTTGCCAAAGAGTTCACGGCCTGTGACTTCGAATACACCTACAAAATAAAATCAAACGTACGTGCAAGCAAATTGAGAGATTTTTGAATGGGCCCCTTTTTGTTTTGAATCAGCTCGCCCTCTACCATAGCAAATCAGCTTCAAAAGGAAAAAAATGGGCCTCCTCTTGATGCGTTGAATTGAGATGGGTAGAGAAGAGCATCAGCTTGTTGGTTGGAATGTTGGGCAGATAACACGTCCAATCTGTTTCAAATTCTATTGAATAGAAATAGGCAAACACCCTTCTCTCTGCAGATTGATGGGAGTTGATCTGGTAAACAAAAATTTTGAACACCAAGAAAGAGATTTTTATATGCCAAAATATTCACGCCATTTCCCAATTGTTATTCAAACTGATTCACTTCGGCCTAGTACTATCTTCGATGGCTCTGATACCATGAAGAAACCAGCAATCACAAAGATATAAACCAAGCATAGTGAACACACCAAAAACTGTATGCAATCATCTTGTTTATTAGATAGTCAAGGGTCTCCTTATAAAGGAGAAATATACAAGTAGGAGGTGTTGAGGTGTTTCAAAACCTCTCCAGTCTATAAACAAGCTAAGAAAAATATCAGGAAAATATCAACCTGCACAATAAATGCCTAAGTAGGCTTAGGTCAGCCTGTGTGTAGCATGCCATTAATGAATACACTGACATCTAGCTTCTTCAATAGAAGAAACTTTTGCATCATACCTAAGTTGGGAAAGGGATCTAAGTACCTTCTTTACAATCATTGGTTCTTTCAATTCTTCTACAAGTCCTCTAATAGCATTGATGATTTCATCCACCAAGAGTAGATAGTCAACAATATTTTCTTCTTCTTTCATCTTCAGACTTTCAAACTTGCATCTGAGTTTTGTAACTTGGCTTTCTTAACATTATCATCGCCTTAATAGATTCTATGAAGTTTTTTTCCAAATAGACTTAGTAGACTTGTACTGCATTACTTAGGTAAATTTTAAAAAAAATAGTCCACTTAAAATAGTATTCCTTGCTTTAGCATTATACTCACATGCTTTCTTATCATCCTGATCTAATGAAGAAACCAACAATCACAAAGATATAAACCAAGCACAGTGAACACACCAAAAACTGTGTGCAATCAGCCTGTTTATTAGACAGACAAGGGTCTCCTTATAAAGTAGAAATATCCAAGTAGGAGGTGTTGAGGTGTTTCAACACCTCTCCAGTCTATAAACTAGCTAAGAAAAATATCAGGAAAATATAAACCTGCACAATAAATGCCTAAGTAGGCTTAGGTTATCCTGTGTGTAGCATGCCATTAATGAATATACTGACACCGTCCCTTAAGCATAACTTAGGTGGGCATAGATAAATGGGTCCCAACTACAAGCTATGTTAGGTACCCATGCACAAAGTAATCTCTCATGAAGTGGAGAAAAGTAGAAAACCCTATGGGAAAAAATTCCCTCCAAACGAGAGAAAAGATGCATGAAAATTATACATGTGAAGAAGTACTACTTCTTTCACTAAGTACAATATATGATTTCCTCCATAAGAGAGAAAATGATAGAAGGCCTAAGAGACCCCCCCATTAAACATGTCCTACTACATTAAAGTTAGATAGTTGACAAAGGATGCAGATGTAGTTCCAAGAATGCTTCACAATGTTCCTTCCCTTGGGAAGAAATGAAACCAACTGAAAATGTAGGATATCTTCCCATGTGAGAATATGTATGTATGATCTTGAATAGAGTTGAAGCTCATCCAAGAATGATGATGATGGTTCCCATGATGTCTTTGAATGTTGCTCAGAAATCTCCAAGCGAATGCTTACATGTGACATGGGAAGAGCAATCATATCTAAAGAAGACAAGGCTAATGCAACTTTATTGAAGTTGTCATCAAAAAGAAGACTGATGTCCTCAATGTGTGCTTCCATGTCAGCAATACGGGACTCTACAAAAATACATGAAATGTTAGGTAGATATGCATCCCAATCAACAATGCTAGGAAGACTAATATCCTGTTGTAAAGAAGTGTTGGAAGCTCTCGAAGAAACGACTCTAAAATCCAATGAAGCAACATGAGGAGTTGGAGGAATGATGATTTCCTCTATGCCAATTGGATGCTCTATATCTGAATCATGATGCAGGATGTGATTTGTGATCATAGTAGGATCATGCGGGAAGCGAGAAACATTGGAGTCTCCATGTATTTCCCAAATTTTGATCCAT
This sequence comes from Sequoia sempervirens, assembly GCA_007258455.2. NCBI lineage: Eukaryota > Viridiplantae > Streptophyta > Pinopsida > Cupressales > Cupressaceae > Sequoia > Sequoia sempervirens. The sequence goes on along the minus strand of VDFB02269744.1, from coordinate 119,351 downwards.
AATGCATGTGGAAATTCAATATCCATGATGCCATACAAAGATTCATCTGGAATATGTAAACTGATTAATCCAAAAATATGATCACGATTATTAAACCATTTATCCTTCTGAGATTGTTTACCTATCTCAGGGATAAGTGCATACAGATATGGCATGAGATTATGGAACTTGAGATGTTTTAGGATGCCTTCACACCAAGACTTATAGTTTCTCATTTTTAGGTTGATTACAAAAGAGTGGGTTTGATCATATCCCATGATTACAAATAGGTTAATTCCTTTAGACAATATAAAATCAATGCATTAAGAACCCCTCTAGATTACATAACCCCCCCAAGAAAGATACAAAAAAGTGGCACTTTATAAGTTGAGTGCATGAAATTTTAATAAATCCCCATTGATTTTGACTAAAGCAAAAAATTGAACCTCCCTCTTAAACACTTTTTGAAAAATTCTCCCTCCACCATCAAGTATGATATAAATTGATGGTTTATTTAACAATTTATTATCTAGTGGCTTAACAAAAGCATTTATTAAACCATTAAAGACAAAGTTTTGAGGGAGAGAGGGGATTTGACAAAGTCAAAGGTCATGAAAGAATAAAAAGTTGCCCATGTTGGAGTTTCACGCTTCTCACCACAGTTGTGTGCTTGACCACGGGCTAAAAATCCCATATGACCAAGGGTTTATTGTGGTGTTGGGTGCCTCGCTTCGTTGTACGATGCATATTTTAATCTTCACTGAACCTCCACAGAGGTCTTCACAGCTGCTCAAACTCTTAGTCGCTTGCAAAACTCATGACTACTTATGCATATGCCAGCATGCCCTTCAACACATAATTGTACCTCTACATGCAATACAGATCTGAGGAAGGGAAGATTTGAGAACAACCCCAAAACACTGGTGGAGAAATAACTTAGGTCTCCAAATGTAAACAAGGATTTCTTAGTGCAAATCATGGGTTGCCAGAGAGTTCATGGCCTGTGATTCCAAATACACCTGCAAAATAAAATTAAACGCACGTGCAAGCAGATTGAGAGAATTTTGAATGGGCCCCTCTCTGTTTTGAATCAGCTCGCCCTCTACCACAACAAATCAGCTTCAACAGGAAAAATATGGGCCTCCTTTGATGCGTTGACCTGAGATGGGCAGAGAAGAGCGTCAACATGTTGGTTGGAAGGTTGGGCAGATAGCACCTCCAATCTATTTCAAATTCTCTCTAATAGAAATAGACAAACACTCTTCTCTCTGTAGATTGATGGGAGTCAATCTACTAAACAACAATTTTGAACACCAACAAAGAGATTTTTAGATGCCAAAATCTTCATGCCATTGCCCAATTGTTATTCAAACTGATTCACTTTGGCCTAGTACTATCTTCGATGGCTCTGATACCATGAAGAAACCAGCAATCACAATGATACAAACCAAGCATAGTGAACACACCAAAAAAGTATGCAATCAGCATGTTTATTAGACAATCAAGGGTCTCCTTATAAAGGAGAAATATCCAAGTAGGAGGTATTGAAGTGTTTCAACACCTCTCCAGTCGATAAACTAGCTAAGCAAAATATCAGGAAAATATCAACCTGCACAATAAATTCCTAAGTAGGCTTAGGTCAGCCTTTGTGTAGCATGCCATTAATGAATACACTAACATCTAGCTTCTACAATAGAAGAAACTTTTGCATCATAACTTTGGGAAAGGGATCTAAGTACCTTCTTTACAATCACTGGTTCTTTCAATTCTTCTACAAGTCCTTTGATGGCATTGATGATTTCATCCACCAAGAGTAGATAGTCAGCAATATTTTCTTCTTCTTTCATCTCCGTACTTTCAAACTTGCCTCTGAGTGTTTTAGCTTGGCTTTCTTAACATTATCATCGCCTTAATAGATTCTATGAAGTTTTATCCAAATATTCTTAGTAGAATTGTAGTGCATTACTTTGGTAAATTCAAAAAAATTAGTCCACTTAAAATAGTATTCCTTGCTTTAGCATTATACACACATGCTTTCTTATCATCCTGATCTAATGAAGAAACAAACAATCACAAAGATATAAACCAAGCACAGTGAACACACCAAAAACTATATGCAATCAATGTGTTTATTAGACAATTAGGGGTATCCTATAAAGGAGAAATATCTAAGTAGGAGGTGTTGAGGTGTTTCAACACCTCTCCAGTCTATAAACTAGCTAAGCAAAATATCAGGAAAATATCAACCTGCACAATAAATGCCTAAGTAAGCTTAGGTCAGCCTATGTGAAGCATGCCATTAATGAATACACTAAAACCCACCCTTAAGCATAACTTAGGTGGACATTGATAAAATGGGTCTCGGCTACTAGTTATGTTAGGTACCCATGCACAAAGTAATCTCTCATGAAGTGGAGAAAATTAGAAAACCTTGTGGGAAAAAACTACTCTCCAAAAGAGAGAAACGATGCATGAAAATTATAGACGTGAAGAAGTACTACTTCTTTCACTAAGTAAAATATATGATTTCCTCCCTAAGAGATAAAATGATAGAAGGTCTATGAGACCCCCCCATAATACATGTCCTACTACATTAAAGCTAGATAGTTGATAGAGGATGCAGATGTAGTTCCAAGAACGCTTCACAATGTTCCTTCCCTTGGGAAGAAATGAAACCAACTGAAGATGCAAGATATCTTCCCATGTGAGAAGATGTATGTATGATCTTGAATAGAGTTGAATCTCATTGAAGAATGATGATGATGGTGCCCATGATGTCTTTGAATGTTACTCATAAATCTCCAAGCCAATGCTGACATGTGACATGGGAAGAGCAATCATATCTGAAGAAGACAGGGGTGATGCAACTTTATTGAAGTTGTCATAAAAAAGAAGACTGATGTCCTCAATGTGTGCTTCCACGTTAGCAATGTAGAACTCTACAAAAAGACATGAAATGTCAGGTAGATCTGCATCCCAATCAGCAATGCTAGGAAGACTAATATCTTGTTGCAAAGAAGTGTTGGAAGCTCTCAAAGAAACAACTCTGAAATTCAATGAAGCAACAGGGGGAGGTGGAGGAATGATGATTTCCTTTATGTCAATTGGATGCTCTGTATTTGAATCATTATGCGGGATGTGATTTGTGATCATAGTAGGATCATGCGAGAAGGGAGAAACATTGGAGTCTCTATGTATTTCCCAAATGTTGATCCATAATGCATGTGGACATTCAATATCCATGATGCCATACAAAGAGTCATATGGAATATGGAAACCAATTAACCCATGAATATGATCATGATTATTAAACCATTTATCCTTATGAGATTGTTTACCTAGTTCAAGGATACATCCATACAGATATGGCATGAGATTATGGAACTTGAGATGTTTCAGGATGCCTTCACACCAAGACTTATAGTTTCATGTTTTTAGGTTGATTAAAGAAGAGTGGGTTTCATATCCCATGATTACAAATAGGTTAATTCCTTTAGACAATAGAAAATCAATGCATTAAGAACCCCTCTAGATTACATGACCCCCCCAAGAAAGATACAAAAAAGTGGCACTTTATAAGTTGAGTGCATGAAATTTTAATAAATCTGCCTTGATTTTGACTAAAGCAAAAATTGCACCTCCCTCTTAAACACTTTTTTTAAAAGTCCCCCTCCACAATCAAGTCTGATATAAATTGATGGTTTATTTAACAATTTATTATCTAGTGGCTTAACAAAAGCATTTATTAAACCATTAAACACAAAGTTTTGAGGGAGAGAGGGGATTTGACAAAGTCAAAGGTCATGAAAGCATAAAAGGTTTCCCATGCTAAAGTGTCACACCTCTCGCCACAATTGTGGGCTTGACAATGGGCTAAAAAGCCCATATGACCAAGAGTTTATTGTGGCTTTGGGTGCCTCACTTCATTGTATGGTGCAGATTTTAATATTCACTGAACCTCCACAGAGGTCTTCACTATTGCTCAAACTCATGGTCGCTTGCAAAAATCAAAGCTGCTTATGCATATGCCAACACACCCTTCAACACAGAATTGTACCTCTACATGAAATACATATCTGAGGAAGGGAAGATTTGAGAACCCCAAATCACTGGTGGAGAAATAACGTAGGTCTCCAAATGCAAACAAGGATTTCTCAATGCAAATCGTGGGTTACCAGAGAGTTCACGGCTTGCAACTCTGAATACACTTGCAAAATAAAATCAAACACACATGCAGGAAAATTGAGAGATTTTTGAATGGAGCCCTCTCTGTTTTGAATCAGCTCACCCTCTACCACAACAAATCAGCTTCAACAGGAAAAAAAATGGGCCTCCTCTTGATGCGTTGACCTAAGATGGGCAAAGAAGAGTGTGAGCTTGTTGGTTGGAATGTTGGACAAATACCACCTCCAATCTGTTTCAAATTCTCTTGAATAGAAATAGACAAACACCCTTCTCTCTGCAGATTGATGGGAGTCGATCTGGTAAACAACAATTTTGAACACCAACAAAGATATTTTTAGATGCCAAAATCTTCATGCCATTGCCCAATTGTTATTCAAACTGATTCACTTTGGCATGGTACTATCTTTGATGGCTCTAATACCGTGAAGAAACCAGCAATCACAAAAAAATAAACCAAGCACAGTGAACACACCAAAAACTGTATGCAATCAGCCTATTTATTAGACAGTCAGGGGTCTCCTTATAAAGGAGAAGTATCCAAGTAGGAGGTGTCGAGGTGTTTCAACACCTCTCTAGTCTATAAACTAGCTAAGCAAAATATAAAGAAAATATCAGGTAAATATCAACCTCCACAATAAATGCCTAAGTTGGCTTAGGTCAACCTGTGTGTAGCATGCCATTAATGAATACACTGACATCTAGCTTCTTCAATAGAAGAAAATTTTGCATCATACCTTTGGGAAAGGGATCTAAGTACCTTCTTTACAATCATTGGTTCTTTCAATTCTTCTACAAGTCCTCTAATAGCATTGACAATTTCATCCACCCAGAGTAGATAGTCAGCAATATTTTCTTCTTCTTTCATCTTCAGACTTTCAAACTTTCCTCTAAGTTTTGTAGCTTGGCTTTCTTAACATTATCATCACCTTAATAGATTTTATGAAGTTTTTTCCAAATATACTTAGTAGACTTGTAGTGCATTACTTTGGTAAATTCAAAAGAAATTAGTCCACTTAAAATAGTATTCCTTGCTTTAGCATTATACTCTCATGCTTTCTTATCATCTTGATCTAATGGAGAATTTGCAGGAGTAGTATAACCATCCACAACATATTTCCAAACATCAAACCTTAATTATGTTAGGCATGCTTCCATCCTTATACTCCAAAAAGCATAATTTGTCCTATCAAATTGAGGTGCCTAGTTTGAGTGGGATCCATCTTGATCTGGCATGTGTTCAAATCCAAGATCTACCTCTAATTGTTAAACCACAACAAGGAACTTGTCTGTGGTACTAATTGTTAAACACACAAACAAACTGAGAGGGGCGTGAATCAATATATTAACAAATTTTATTCTCAATCAATATGCAAACTATCATCAAAGAATCAATAAGAACATTAGATACAACAATGTAAAAAATGAACACAATCACACAAGATAACACGAGATTTGCATAAAAATCCTAGAAAAACAACTCACAATGAAAAAAGTTTCTTAGATCTACTACTAAAATCTAGCCTCACAAAATGAAAATAGACTTACAAATATTTTGCAAGAAGATGTCAATCCCCTTACAATCTGATTTCCAGGAATCAACCTATAGGAGAAATCAATCCCCTCAAATCGAGCATCAACCCAGCCACTAAGCGCCAACTCAGATTAAGAGACACCAGCCTCATACTACAAAATGAACGATACAAGAGTAACAAATGATTATATCATGATAATCTTCACAAATTGAATCCGTAAACATCCAACTTTGATCTAAACCAATAGCAAACACATTACGGCATCATTTACCTCTTCGACACTTCTATTCTGCAATTGAGAACAAAACAATATTCCCATACAGACATAAACATACTTTCACAGTGTGAACATTGGATTACTAGATCCAACATACTTCCAGCAAAGCACAAGTCCAAACAATTAATTATGGTAGAATGCGATACCCAAAACAACGATGGTACAATATGGTGCAAATACTGTCCTTGAGCAGCAATCCTATGAGATCTTCCATGATTTTTCAGATGTAGTAGACACTTAGAAGTTACTGATTCTAGCAAACTTCCTAACATTTGTAGGAATAATCAATCAAAAAAGCTTTTAAAACATTAGTTATTCAAGAACTCTTTCTACGGAGCTTTTGTAACATTAATTACCATATTTCCAAATAGCTGATACAACATTTGAGAGTGCACCAACCATTCAATATACTTCCATGTTCCTCTTGTTTGTGGAGAAACAGGTTGTGGCACCGCTTCTTCAATTTTACAACTTTGACATTAATGACAACAATATGATTAAGATATTTCTAAAAAAATCTGGGATATCTTTTACCTTTGACTTTTGACATCAATGATAATATTTCAGACAATATTGTAACAATCTCCATTTCAGAAGTTTTAACATCAAACCTTGAAATCAATGACAACAAAGCATATTTTTAACACCTTAGAGATATGGGAAAATCTTTGACCCATGTAATATGTACCAAGACCCATGTCTCGTGTACAAATACACATGCCTAAGTACCTTTTGGAGGATGTGCAAGGTTTGAAAGGGTTGATACAGGTTTAGGGATGTGCAAGTGGGCGATTAGTGAGATACTTGGTTTTAACCAGCTTAATGAAAAGTGGATAATTGGATAATTAAATAGATAGGATATATTTATTTCATTTTTGGTATGATGAAGAGGGATTTATATAAATAATAATTTGGATTTATTTGTCTAAGGCAAGACTATAGAAGAGGGCTAATAAATGATAAATGCTAGGAATAGGTGTGGGTGAATAGTGATTTTATTAATTAAATAGTAGAATATTAGTTAATGAATAATTTCAAGATAATATTAGATAATTAAAATAAAATAAATATGGATTTATTCAATAAATTATAGAGGAAATGGTTGAGTCGTGTCCTTATTGTAGTTGAATGGCAATTAGCAAATTCACATACAAAATAGTTCAGTTCTTTATCCCCATAGGATATCTCATGGGTTCTACTCCTTGGATATTTGACTACATATAGCATTTTATTATAACCTACCAACTTGAATTATTCCCAATCAAGTGGAATAATATGAATCCATTTGGATGCTTCCTTTGATAGCCACAAACTAACTTCAAGAAAATAGAATCCACTAACTACTTGAGTAATTCACCACTATAATATCCTTAGCATATGTTTTCCAAGGAAAATAGATAATTCAAATTTAACTTCACATATCAATCCAATGACAAGTATTTCTCTAGAATTCATACGAAAACACTTACCATAAGACTCAAAAATCTTCAAGATAAGATTATTTGTTAAATATCCACTACCATAAAATAAATTAAAGCTTCAAAGTCAATCATACAATTATGGACCAATAATCCATTGATCGATAATGACACATAGAATGAATCAATCCTAGAATGATTCTTTTCTATAGTAGTCCCCAAGTAACACTTCTAGTTTATGAACTCCATTAAGTTCCAAAGGTAGGTCTGCTATTGAATTATCATTTATATTTTAAAAATTGGGTTATGGTTTGGCTTATCAACATGAGGGAGGACATCTCCAATATATGACAAAGCTCTATATCTATGCTTAAGAGTCCTTATTACCTCTACAAAAGGAGTTTTGATTTTAATCTAATTAAGTGTTTAAGCCATGTCAAATGTAATATAATTCAATATGGGGTATCCAAAGGGATATTAACAAAATTATCATCAAGAATGTGAGTCAAGGTATTTAATAATGATAATTTTATGCTCGAATCAAGGTTGGAGAGATTATTAGGCTCATTTATTTTTAATATTTTATTCTCTTTCCTAAGGTAGGAACTTCATATTTGAAGAAACTACTTTAGGATTAGCTAGAAAACCATGGTTATAAAATGAGGGAGGCTTTTTATAAGTTTCACAAGGTTCAATAACATGTGACTTCTTGTTGTTATATATACTAACTATAGGTTCTTAGTGGACTATAATAACTTTCTCTTGATTTTCCCTCTTCTCCACAAATATTCCACCAACCTTCTATTTTCCCTCTTAACCTCATAGATTGTAGCCACTTTTCAGTTGGGTAACTATTATAATAGTAATATCCCATATACCTTCATTATTGAGTCTCCCCAACATGTTCTTTAATAAATTATACTTTAACTTAAAAAAAACAATATTATTGACATGAGGACATTCTTCATTATCAAAGAATTTGTTTTTGATGATAGCATTTTTTCCATTATTCTTATGTCATCACAATCAATATCATATCCCTCTTCATCAAATGAATATGCATGATGATCACAAGATTCATGCATGTAAAGAATATTAACATGTTTGTTATCATGGTTTTCTATGAATTCTTTCTCCTTTACACACTCATATTTATTTTATCCTTGTATCAAAGCTAGAGTAATAGCACAAAGAATAGGAGTATGGGGGATCCAACATGCTTCACACCTTCTATCTCCCTTAACCACATCCAAATTTTATCCACTTAAATGGTTAGGTGTTTCCCTCATAATATATTCTTGATCAAACTTCTTATGACCCATTTTATTCATATCATTAAGAGGTTTATTATCGAACCACTTGATGTTATAAAACATATTAGAAAAATTCATCACTTTTATATCTATGGGTTTTTTTTTCTTAGAAAGGATACCCTTCTCATTTATTTCTACTTTATAGCTTAATTACTTCAAAGAATTCATAAACTTATCCATCTTATCCTTAGATTGTGATTTTTTGATTTGAGGATCTATTATGTTGACACAATCTAACCTCCCCTCTTTTAGGCAATTTACCTAAGGCTCTTTTGTTGCTTTCAATTTTTTCAACTATTGTAAGTGAGGGGGTATTTATCTCTTAATATGTATCCTTTCTTAGAATTGAATTCATTGCAATATATTGGAAAACACATATATTGATTAGGTTTCTTGCACTTAGGGATTTTGGCTATCGATATCATGTATTTAGTTTAGAAAAAAATATAGTCTCATTGGATACCTTCATAATGTCAATAAAATTTATTCATGGTGAAGTGTGGATCAATTTTTCTCCCATGATTTTCCTTGAATATAGCTTGAAAAATTTCCTACATTATGATACTTCTTCTAGGAGGAGTTTGTACGAATAATTGGCTTCGATATATAGGGATTGCACACATAGTTTTATCATCACATATTCATCCATGATATTGTAAACTCATAATCTTTGTTTACTTTTAAAAAATATCTTAGAATATCTAGTATAACATTATTTCCTCATAATGTTCATCATTTACTCCTTACTTTATTAGGGACTTGGTTGAGGTATCCAAAGATACCATTAAATTCAATCTATTTGTATATGCCAATAGCTAGGGGAAATCTCACAAATTTATGGAAAGAATTATAAAATGGAACTCCTCTTATATTTATTAGATCATGTTTGTCTCTTATTTCTTGTCTTATTATCCCCTTCTTTGTATTTTGTTTTGGTGCATGGGTTTTATTTCTCCTAGTAGCTTGAATTCTAGCCAAGGTAGCTTGCAACTCAACCACTTCTTTTTCAATGTCATCCTCATTTGTAATATACCCATCCCCTGTATTCCTAATAAGGAATCTTCATACTCAAATTTAGTTTCATATAGTCCCTCCTCATTCATAACTACATTCTCTTTTCCTTAGGTTATGGGGTTTTGAGCTTGAAGATGTATTTAAGGGTTGGGATTGGTGACCTTGAATGAATTGTAAGGGTTTGAGTTGTAGGATTTGGTAAGGCACACACTCCCTATCATTCCTAGCATCTTCTTATAGGAATATTTAGCTATCTTGTACTAATAATCAAAATTGAAAACCTTAGGCTTCATTACTTTAATAAATCTATTAGATTCATAATCATTCTCAAGGGATCCATCCATTCTAATAGATGAGGTTTTTGCATAAGGTTTAAGAGGAACACATGATTCTAACTCTCCATCATGTGTTCCTTCCGATTGTAAACTCAAAAACTAATTCTAAATTAGGATTATTTCTAATCATAGATCCTTTTTGTAGCATCGTAAATTGTCACCCTTGACAATTTCACACTATTTTTTGCTCCCCCCTAAGTGATTGGACCTAATAAAACACCTAATTTTCTGAGGAAAACCCATTAGATATTTACCATTTAGATATTTACCAAGAAAACTCATATAAAAAACAAGGAAAACATTTAATATTTTGCTCCTAACACTTTACATCCAACAAAATAGGGCTAGAACAAATTCGCCCTAGGAAACTTGCCCCCTATTTTGCTCCAAATCTTAATATGTCAAAGTTGGAATTTTATTATTTGAATTTCAAATGTCACATATCAACTATTGGGATTTAATTTATGGTAAATTAGATTAATTCTATATAAATACCTAGTCATTTCACCATTTGAAAAAAAAAAGAATTTATTGAAATTATTGGTGATCAAGTAATTATTAGCAATTGAAGAGCATTCAAGAGCAAATTTATTGCAACATTTCAACATCAAACCATCATGTCAAGTTCTATGTGAGTTTTTTCATGTCTATGGTATTATTTTATTTGTGAGGACTAACCCCTGTAGGTCTTTCAAGCAAATCAAGCCAAATTGCAATCTAACCTTAAGGAGATATGCATGACTTCAATCCTTCAACAAAATCATATTTGAGTGGTGAGTTGGAATCTATTTTCTATTCATCATTCATTTCTCATTTAGCATCTATCCCTCAAATGGATACACACTATATCATCAAATTTTCCATTATGGAGGTGGAAGCACCAACATGGGGTTTTCCTAAGGCAAGCCCCTATATGGTACAATCCTTCCTTTGTCTTTGAATGTGTAGGTTTTAGCTCTGAGGAAGATTGAAGGAATATTGGAGATCATTCATTCATTGTTGCATACAAACCCTACAACTTGACAACATACAGAAACTCGGTTATCTCAGCATCCAACAAAGATCTGATAGTGAGACAAAAAAGAAAGAAGGCTCTGATCTGGCTCTCGGATATTGTGAAGATAGATTTTAGATTCAATCACTAAGACACTCGCACCCTATGGGACTTATTCCTCCAAATTTAGCTCCAAATTTACATGATAGGTGCACATAACTCTACTCAATTTGTTTCTAAACATTAAATTTGTTTGTGACTTTCCATATTTGGTGTTTTTGCACCATAATAGGTTATTTGCATCATATTTATTCATATCATTGCATTTCATTCCAAAACCCATCCCAAACCATTTCAATTCCAAACCCAAGGGTTGATTAACTCACCTTTCAAGTTGCAACTCAATCTCTTATCCCCTCAATTCAATTTTAAATGATATATTCATATGTGAAAAACCCCTTGTCAAATCCTAAGTTGAAGTCCTAGGGTTTCAATTTTTTCCTATTTATCATTTTGGTGAACATGATGCATTAACATTATAAACCTTTTAAAATCTGAAGTATATCATCCTAGATCTAAGATTAGTATTGTTGGAATATGGTTTGGAGATATTTTTTTGACTACTTGTGTTGTCATTGATGGCAACTAGAGTCTACAGTACTTCTACCGGCAATAAGTTTGGAGAATAGGACATTTGATTGTGCAAGTGAAATTGCACATGATATTGCTAACTGTACCAGATCATTATTTCATGTTGTGGATCTATAGTAAATCTTTATTAAAAATTACACTATCCTCTAATGAGTTTTGTGGTACTGTATTAAGTTAGAGTTGGAGTTAAGAGATTCGGTAGCATGATTTATGGCTTATTTTCCATTGTGGCCGACATGCTTCGTATGATGTTTTTTTGATCTATGTGGAATATGTGTTTTTCTATTACTTATGTTTTGGGTCCCTACTAAATTTTAGCCAACTTGTGTGGGTACACTTATCTTCCAATTAGGTGATATGAGCCGACATAAAAGAAAAATATTATATCCTATTATGAGGCCGACATACTTTTGAATTTCCTATTAGCGGGTATATAAAGGTGATCCGTAAATCATTTTGGATAGATGAGACATGTGAGTGGATGTGTGTGTGTGTGTGCAAAAAATGAAAGTCATGGTGGTTGGTATAATACAGTTGTAAGGATAGAGCAGAAAAGATTAGATCAGTTGTTAGGAAGCATAACAGTTTTATATGTTGAACAGTGCAGAGCAGAGCAGAGCAAAAGTGCGATTCGGTCAAGAGATCCAAAATTTTATTTTGAGCTTCAGTGGAATTGAATCCTAGCATGTGTTGATGTTGTATTCTCAATTCAAATC
>VDFB02269744.1:49873-106837 GCA_007258455.2 Sequoia sempervirens | reverse complement strand
AAAAATGAAAGTCATGGTGGTTGGTATAATACAGTTGTAAGGATAGAGCAGAAAAGATTAGATCAGTTGTTAGGAAGCATAACAGTTTTATATGTTGAACAGTGCAGAGCAGAGCAGAGCAAAAGTGCGATTCGGTCAGGAGATCCAAAATTTTATTTTGAGCTTCAGTGGAACTGAATCCTAGCATGTGTTGATGTTGTATTCTCAATTCAAATCTAGTTGTAAAATTTATCATATCTGTAAGGCAGTGAGCCTTTTTTATTTGAGTAGTGAGCTCTAGGTAGTGCACTTGAATGCAAGTGCATTCCCCTCTTTTATTTACTTTTAACAGAGTAAACATTGTGTATTTATCTCCACCGTGGTTTTTCCCCTAATAGGGTTTCCACATAAAAATATCTAGTGTTATGGTGTTCACTAATATGACTACATGTTTTGAATGTTTTTATCTGTTATGTGTTGGAAATGATAAATGAAGTTCTATTATTATTGTTGATAATGTTTGATCTGTTTTAGAAGTAGAAATCATTGAACACTAATTCACTCCCCCTCTTAGTGTTCCCAGTGTCCAACAATTGGTATTAGAGTTATGGTTCCTCTTCAAAATTTTAACAGCTTGAGGTGAATCTTGAATCTCAATGGACGTTGGTGGTATTAAAAAATAGCTTATGGTGGCACTTGATGATCTTGATCAATCTAAAGTAGAAGTCATGGAACTAAAAGCACATCTTGCAAATGCCAAAAAATTCATTCAATCACTAAAGAATAAGATAAATAGATAAAGGGAAACGAGGAAAGAGTTATGTGATCAGTTGAAGCAAAAAGAAAGCAAAGGTTTGGATGATGTCCATCTAAATCATACCCTAAAAGAAATAACAGAAGAATGTGAAAAGCTAGCCAAGGACAATGCATCCCTGAAAGTTGAAATGGAATCTATGACAATGAAGTTTATCAAAGAGATTGAACAAAGAAAGAAGAATGGGGAGAATCTTTCCCAGTCTCTGAAAGAAAAGTCCGAAGAATGCAACAAACTGTAGAACCATTCAATTGGAGGTTGAACTGCAAATGGCCAGAAACTATGAACATGATATTGAAAGACAGATAGTCACTCTTGGAGATGAGCTTGCTACTGCAAATGAATTCAAGGAGAAATTCAGGATAATTTCAGCTAAGCTTGATGGGATAACTAAAAGTTAGAAGAATACGAATGACAAGAGAGGTCTTGGCTATGAGAAGGGTGAAAGCTTTGGATCCGAACAAAACTCTAAAAGAAGAACAAAGGAAGAAGACATCTGGTAAGGCAACCCAATGCTCAAAGATTTAATGGATATTGATTTTCTTGTAATAAATTTGGTCATATGGCTTCTCAGTGTAGAAGTAGGATAAATCCTAGTACTCCATCATTCTCTGGTCAATGTTTTAAATGCAAGAAGTTTGGTCATAAGGCATTAGAATGCAGAAGCATGCTTGTCAGTACAAGTAACATTAAATGCTATACATGTGGAAGATTTGGACATATTGCTAATCAATGCAGGTTAGCAGGAAATTGGTGGAATAGTTGGTATAGACAGAAAGGTCTAGTATGTTTCAATTGTAACAATCTTGGACCCTTGCAAAATTTTGTAAGAACAAAAACTTGAATAAAAGAGGTCTAGTTTATCAAGGAAGAAATTCACAAAAAGACAATACAGGAAAAGAAAAATCAAATGTGGAAGAGATAAGAGATTAGATGAAGAGAACATGGGTCAAGAAAAGTGAATCTGATGAAGGAAACAAGGTTGTACCAGAAGTTCCCTCCAGTAGCTCTTCCAGAAACTAATATCAGGCTAGTGGCCTAGGGGGAGTTTTTCATGAAGATCTCCTGTCCCCCTGTATATAATTGGCTCTGAATTGTTGGATGTCGTCAATCATTGTGTTAATTCTTGAGTGAAAATTTTAGCAATCATATGCTGAATTGGATGGAATGGTATAGGTCCGAAGTCAAAAATTTTGCTTGTTGTCTATGTTCATTGAGTGACCAGAACTTCTAGGGAAACACATTTAATGTGGTAGAGAGTAAGTTATAAAAGGGGCACTTGGAACCCTAATTCATGATTGTGCATTGAAGAATAATAGTTTGAGTGCATTTTCTACAAAATTTTGAAGGTGTAAAAGGTGATCTTTGCAGCGAATTTCTAGGTATTTCTATTGATCATTAATTTCATATATATTCTTGCAATCGATAGAACTTTGCTTGAGGTGAAACATGAAGCAAATCAAAGGAACCTCAACTCTAGATGAGTATAGTAGTCAAAAGATTAGGGATGAAAATAATTTGTTGTCGCTCACCGATTTTAGGAGGCTTGAAGGATCTAAGCATAAAAGTTTGGATATATGGAACGAATACCCTCACTTCGTCAATGCAGAAATAATTTGGTTTTTTCTAAGAAAATTTGAAGGTGATATCCTCACTCTCAACAAACCTTACCAAATTACTAAGGATGTGATTAGAAATTTAACTGGAGAACAAGACATCTAGTTGCGCAAGTGAAACTGTGCATGATATCGCTCACTATATCGGATCATTATTTTATGTTGTGGATCTACAGGAAATATTTATTAACAATTAGACTATCCTCTGATGAATTTTGTGGTACTGTATTAAGTCGGAGTTGGAGTTAAGAGATTCGGTAGCATGATTTATGGCTTATTTTCCATTGTGGCTGACATGCTTTGTATGATGTTTTGTGGATCTATGTGGAATATGTGTTTTGCTATTACTTATGTTTTGGGTCCCTACTAAAGTCTAGTCGACTTGTGTGGGTACGCTTATCTTCCAATTAGGTGATATGAGCCGACATAAAAGAAAAATATTATATCTTATTATGAGGCCGACATACTTTTGAATTTCCTATTGCAGGTATATAAAGGTGATCTATAAATCATTTTGGATAGATGAGACATGTGAGTGGATGTGTGTGTGTGAAAAATGCAAGTCATGGTGGTTGGTATAATACAGTTGTAAGGAGAAAGCAAAAAAGAGCAGATCAATTGTTAGGAAGCAAAACAATTTTATATGTTGAACAGTGCAGAGCAGAAGTGTGATCCGGTCAGGAGATCCAAAATTTGATTTTAAGCTTCAATGGAACTAAATCCTAGCATGTATTGATGTTGTATTCTCAGTTCAAATGTAGTAAACTTTATCATATCTGTAAGGCAGTGAGTCTCTTTTTCTTTGAGTAGTGAGCTCTAGGCAGTGCACCTAAATGCAAGTGCATTCCTCTCTTTTATTTACTTTTAACAGAGTAAACACTGTGGATTGATCTCCACCATGGTTTTTCCCCTAACAAGGTTTCCACGTAAAAATATATGGTATTATGGTGTTCACTAATATGACTGCATGTTATGAATGTTTTTATTTGTTATGTGTTGGAAATGATAAATGAAGTTCTATTATTGTTGTTGATAATGTTTGATCTGTTTTAGAAGTAGAAATTGTTGAACACTGATTCACCCCCTCCTCTTTGTGTTCCTAGTGTCCAACAATTATTGCATTATTTTGCATTGTTAATTTAGGAATTCATTTTTGCATCATAAAAAGCATAAATTTTTTAAAAAAATGCATATCATATTGCATCATAAGGTTAATTTTAATCATTTTAGGTCAAATCTACATTCTAATTACATTTATAAATCTGCATTAGGTCATTTTAGATCTGAAATAAAATTTGAAAATGTTCATTACATTCATTTAAGTATCTTACGTAAAGCTCAAAAAGTGAAAAATTGCATTATTTTGTGTCAAAAACATATACAAATCATCATTTTTCAGATTTTGCACGTTAGGATCAAACAATTGAATATTAGATTTGGAAATTACATTTGAATTTTTCTTTCATTGCTTAAACATCTTCAAAATTGTTGCACACTTGCGTCTTGGAAAATCATAAATCAATCAATTTCTAGAAGAATATTTATAGTCACGCCCGCACACACATAGAACAAAAACCTTAAATAATATTACAAACACTCAAACTTTAAAACTTGCATAAAACTATGTTGGACATAGGTGCCTTGGGCAACCTTGCCTGGCTAATTTTAGCTAATTTTTTTATCAGACCACCATCTCTGTCTTTATTTGTGTCTTATTTCTCATTTTTTATCATGTATGTTTTGTTGACTATTTTAAAATGTAATGTTCATAGTGGGTACACCTAGTGTTTTGAAACTCATATGAGTTTTACGTCCTAGTTTCTTATTGCCAATACTCAAGTGATATTTTTCCTTATAGCATCCCACGTTTTTGTTACATTCGTTGTGGATCCTAACTCCTTCAACTCTTTCATGCAAGGTATTGTCAATACCCAACCCATTTTGGACTCCACCCCTAATCCCACAATACCCATGACAACTTCACAAGGAAGCACTTTTATGGACATTGAGACTTTTGTTTCCCTTGTTTCCAAAGACAAATTGAAATAATTAGATAAAGACTTAGAGGGGTTACAAGACAACTTAAGCACTGAATCCTCAATGGGACAAACAATGCCTATAGTGGATAACTTAAGGAAGTTGATCAATGATGCCCAAGGAATGGAGGTTTTGCATAGTCTAGCTCACATAATAGATGCTAACATCCCTACAATAGCAAGTTGCGCTCAGGCATTAGGATACACTCAAAACCAAGGAGGAAAACAATTTTCCCTTAACTATACCTTGTATTTCTACATTCACATTGTCAACAATAGCTTCAATGATACAACACAGTAATGGCATAACTCTAACCTTAAGGCTTCCTAGTGGGAATCCTTATAGTTTTATGACATCACATGTAACACCTCAATATTCATCACCACTCATAAACTTGCAACATGGTTTTCCACCAAGCACCTTACACAATCCCACCATATTCACCAAACCCTCAAAACATGCCAAACAATGATTCAATCACAAACCAACTTTTACAAAATGTGACATCACTTCAAAAACAAATCTCCACGTTAAATCAAACTCAAAATAGAAAACCACTACAATGTCTTAAGAGGATCCCATTGTCAATTGAAATATTGAAAACACCCATGCCTCAAAACATAAAAATGCCCTAATTTGATAAATATATTGGTAAGTGAGATTCTAATAGTCATGCATCAGCCTATATGGAATTGTGTAGTGACTTCATTTTTTGAAGATAAGCTCCTAGATAAACTCTTTCCTAGATCATTGAAAGACATGGCCTTAGAATGGTTTTTCTCATTGCCGAGCAACTCCATAAATCCATTCAATGAATTGTTCGATGCATTTCTTCAACATTTTCAAGAAAACATTGGACCTCAAATAACATTAACTAATTTAGTGCATTACAAACAAAGAAAAAATGAAAAGGTAACAGACTTTATCGGGCGATATCAATTACTTTACTCACTTGTAAATCAACTATAATATTTCTTGTGTCGATGTTCTAAGGGTGTTCATAGGAAATTTACAACCCATCATTAGGGAAAAGATTGTGCTAATGAAGTATCCATCCGTTACACACTTGTGTACGACTCTTCATGATTATCATATATCAATTAGTCAATATGAAGGAATATCTTCATCAACTCCTACTGAGCAAACTGAATCTATACCTCAAAAAATTATCAACCATTCAAAAAGAAATAACAAGAACTTTATCAAGATAAACACACCTCAAACAACTAATAATATTAAGCCACAAGTCACAACCATAAGTTCAAATCCTTATCAATTTAGGCAGAGGGATAGAAAATTTACCCAATTTCCAGGAACTTTTCATTCGATCATGTTACAATTGTTAAGAACCTAATCCAAATATATCTGATTAGACTAGTCAATACAACAAAACCTTTATCTTGAAATTTCAACCCAAAATATTTTTTTCAATATCATCATGCACATGAACACGATACAAAACAATATATGTGTCTTAAACTCCAAGTGCAATACCTCATTGATTATAATCACATTTAGTTGTCTAATGTTAATGACAAAGGAAATAAGTATGTTACCCCACCCAATCAAAACTTGTAAATTTTTACAAACCCAATGCCAGATCATATATCCAACTTTGTGCAAGCTTTTGATGATAAGAATAATGATGAGGATGGTTACTCTAATAGATATTCAACCTTATAAGGTCTGAACCATTTTTTTACTTGGCATTTCTTTCACACACATTGATGCATCTATACATGTTCCACATGGTCCTCTCTCTATATAACCGAACGTATTAATGAAAAACCTACACCAAGGATACTCATTGAACCCATGTGTCTAAAGAATGTGATCACTGAGGAATTCTTGTTTGTGCATGAGCTTTATAAAGATTCAATTATAAACAACCAAAAGCATGGTTAAAAGCTCATGATGGTTTCACTAGCCCTATGATAGGTTCGATAACTCTTCCACTTAAATTTGGACCAGAATAGCTAGATGTACCCTTCACCATCATCCCAATGTCAAACCAATTTCATGTGAAGCTAGGTTATCCATGGCTATGCTCCATGAATTTTATCATGTCGATAATACACAAGTGCATAAAGTTCCCATTTAAAAATTAAATATATACAATTCATTATAGTGGGTTTAATCCTTTGGCTTCCACTGGAAACTTTTCACAAGATTATTTTTGGCCTCAACCTATGTAACCTATTAAGCCTCATGAGGATTTATTTTTTAGCTCATATCAAAAATTTAAGGAAAAGCACATAATAGAGTTATCCCTTAGAAATATTCTTGAAGAATGATAGGGCTATGGTTGTTCCTCCCTCCCAACTGGTCATGGATGAACCCATGTCTAAAGAAAATATCCACCCAAATAAATTCACCATTTATTGCAGTTCCTCCACCAATATCATACAAAAGACAAAGAGACAATCGCATGGTCACTCCCTTTGTGTTACCAAAAGAGAAATAAATTTATAGACCTAAGGAGACAATGGTTTCCCAACCCTCAGTGGTCTCTTTAGTTCCTCCCCTAAGGGAAGAAAAGAGACCAATGGCTAAGAAACCCGCTCTTATACCTTCACAAATTAAAAATCGAACAAGAAGAAACAAAAATGCTAAAGAACGTAGGCGTAGACGTCATGCTATTTCTCAACAATTGGGTGAAAATAATAAAACATTACCTGATGATCAAACACCTATCCAAACAAATCAAGATAAATTACAACCTTCACTAAAAAATGAACCTCACATGTCTCAACCAAAATAAAGAATGAAACAAGAAAATATAACTAGCATTGTCATTAAATGACCCATTATGATAAATTTAGATGATGAAGATGAAGATGCTAATATTGATGAACAAGTGCATACAAAAAATATTAGTTTTGTTCTTAAAGTCTATTTATTTAGATGGATGTAGTCATGATGATCTTCTCTATGAGAGTGATTCACCACTGAACCTGGTGATGCTCCAAGTATGGAACTTGTTGTAGTCCCTTTGGCTAGTCGTTCGCCTTCCATATATGATGAGCAATATTGACATGCAGATGATTTGCTTTAAATCGGTTCGCATGTGCAATCCCCTTTGTTTTATTTATATATTATTTGTGTTTGCTTTTAGGTGATGAGATCTCTTATGTTGTGTTGCTTAGTATGTCTTTCTTTTAGTGAGTTTTCTTTGGATGACCCTTGTTGCTTCATTGGCACAAGGATACAAAGGAAACGAATCTATTATGTCATTCATCTATTTGTATCTATGTTCTTCTCTATTTCTTGAACACTGTTTTTTTTTTCTTGTGTTTTCCTTTTGGGGATGATGCAAGGCATTGAGACATTTAGGTCTCTTAAATGTTGACCCAAAACCTTGTTTTTTTTTTCTTTGTGTCATTCTTCCATTGTGTTTGTAGTTCCACAAGTATCTGGGGAATGATGTCAATTTCGAGATTTAAAATTATTGTAGCAAAGATCTATACTGACCCTACATTGGTGGATCCCTTATGTGTTCATCTTTTGAGTTGTTTGTGGCATTATGTTGGGGGAAACCCCTTATCATGAGTCAACTTCATTTGGAAACATAGATAATTGGAAATAGGGATTTCCAAATAAGATCTCATGATCTTATCACATGAAATTTATCATTTACTCTTAAATAAATTGCTCACAAGATGATGTTTAACAACTACTTTAAGGTGGGGGCATACATTCCATTATGTGCTTCACTTTGTTCACACATGCTAGACTGATTGATGTGTTGGCATATCATTTTGATAATTTTTGTAGCACCTTATTAGAGTTATTGGGACTATAACTCTTGGTATGGTTGACAGAGGTACCTACCTAGTAAAAACCAATCCTCACTAGTCTTTGTGTGTTTCTCATTTTTATACTATCTTTAAAAGGCTCACTTAGTGAATATTGGACTTCACTAGCTCGTGGTACCTTTGGTTCATGGTTCACATAGCAAATATTGTACTTTGTTAGCCCATGAGTTATGAATGCCTTGGGTATGGATCCTAGCATAACACAACTTTCTAGCCCATGATTGTTGTAATGCCCCGTCATAATAACCTAAGAAATGTTGCAATTGTGTTATAAAGGTGTAACAATTTTTTTTTTAAATAATATTATTAAGTTAATTAGTTGCATACATTCACTAAGTTACACGACGTTACACTACTTGAGTTTCCATAGACGACTTTAGTATTTCGCATTGCACATATTTAATTAATCATAAACTTAAAAATAAACATTGCATATCATTTGAAATTCCATTCAAGATAATATAAAGTACAAACATGTTTCTTACATTGCATTTGAAAAGATATTACAATACTCATTCATCTGATGAGGTAGATCAATAATAGTTACAATTTACATTTTACAATATTCACCTCATAAACAATTGAGGGATGTTTTCAAATACAAGATTTACAATTTACAATGAAGAAGTACACATAAGTTTCCAAGTGTGAGCTCTCCATCCATGAAGCTCTCGATGCCATGATCACAAACTGGGGACCCAACGGAGTAAGGTGCACGTTCCACCCAACCATGTGGTACCCGTAGGTCCACCCCCCATGCTAGGAGATAGTAATATGGTTACCTAGACATAATCTACTAACCTTAGACACAAGTACATAACTAACTGATGATTACATTGCTTCTAGATTTAAGACAATCGAATGCACTAAGAACACAAGGTTAACTGTTATTTTAGGTGGAGTGTCATCACAATATTGTAAAGGTTACCCTGGTGTTTCTTTCTAGGTTCCGGCCCCCAACTTGGGTTACCCTAGTAACCTCTTACGAAACCCGGCCCCTATTACATACTATTGTGGAATCGAATGTCTTTTGAAGAAACAAGACATTGATTTGCCATTCCAAGCCTTCTCATCTTATACTCAATACTGAACTATCTCAAGAGTCTATAAGTGAGGCATAATAATCTTGTTAAGAATTTTTAATTCTAACTACTGTGTTATTTAGTTATCACTGACTTACTAACTCTTCGCAAGTTACCCTGACACCACTTTGTGTGTCGGTCCTTACACAGAGCCACTCCCCTAAACATAACAAAGGTATTCTAAGCTTCCCTGACTAAGGTAGACAAATGCACAAAAATCATCATATAATACCAAACGACACACAATGGTCATTAAAACTTGTTCATAAATCCAGGTGTCAAAACACCTAACTATAACATGTGTACTACCCTAGTAAACTGAAAAATATGAAATCATTAAGAAAATAACTTCAAAAAAAAAAAACTCTATCTAGAAGACTTACTATCACAGTTATCCCAATCTTTTACAACTGACGTAATAGGGGTAAACATAACTCAAAAATCATTATAAACAAACAAACAAACTATCTTTTGGATTTCCTAAATCCATTTATTGCAATCACTGATCTTAAGCAGCTACTCAAAATAAATAAGATTCAATTTGCAATAATAAGGAAAATAATATAAAACTATTTAATTAATTCTAATTTCCATAATTATGCAAAATAACAAATTCCGTTTCCCTATTATAATCATTTCATTGCAATATTCACTGTATGAACATTAAAATCTTCCAATAACTTAGCATCTGTTAAATTATAAATCAACTTACTTTATAATCATTTGCTAATTAAAATGTCCATTTATAAACTAAACATCTATTATAACAAATATATAAATATATAAATATATAAATATATATATATTATATAAATTATTTATTAAAATAATATATAAAATACATAATACATATATATTATATATATGTAATAATTTACATTTATTAAATAATAAATAATATAAGTATATATATATATTATATATATTATATATTAAAAATAATATATAAAATACATAATACATATATATTATATATATGTTATAATTTACATTTATTAAATAACAAATAATATAAAAAAATGAAAAATTTCTTTCATTTACCAGTCCGCGCTTGGCAGACTTCCACGGGAGGATGCACTGTCTGTGGGGCAGTGCCTCCTCCATAGACTTGTGGAGGGCGCTGCCTCACAGCAGCCGCACCCTCTCTGTGGGAGCGGCGGCTGGGGGTAGCCTCCCACCATCCTCCATACAAAATAATGATTTATTTTATTTTTTAAGATTTCGGATTTAAATTTGAAACCCTACGATCTTCGAACTTAGCCTGCAAATTTTTAATCCGTCATTTAAATTTCGCCGTACAGAAAATAAAATGTATCAAAACAATTTCACAATAAAACACTATATGTGAATATTTGTTTATGTATATATATATAAACAATTTAACCAATGAATATAATATTATATTCAGGAAATTATTTTCTGAGAAAGTTTTCTACAGGAAATTGAAAAGTTTACTAATTTACACAATTTCATCAGAGATTTTCAATTCATCAACAGAGAAATTTTTTTTTATTTCAATTTACCAAATTCTTTTCTACAGAAATCCATAACAAATTTTTGACAGGAAACTTCATTTAAATTTCTTCAAAATCTTTCTTATTTCCCTTGAGAATTTTCTACTGTTTATAACTAACTCTTTTCAAAATTCACAGAGAAGAATACAGAAATCACAAATTTAATGTTTCCTCAGACAACCTTTTTTTTTAATTAAAGGAAACAATTTAAAACAAAGGAGAATACCTGTTTTTCCAGTAACTTGAAAGCTGCCTGTACAAGAAAGCCTCTTTTTCCTGTAGCGTGCAATCCTCCCAATCTTCTCCAAAAAACCCAAATTCCAAAGAAAGCTATAACCACACACCAAGAACTTCCAACCAAAGGGATCTTCCACAAAAATACAAACTACAGAGGAAATCACAATTTTCTCTAAAAATAATTTTTTTTTACAGCAAGCTATTCGTTCATTTCCCGTGAAGAAAATTGATAACCCCCTATGTATTTCCTAGATCCAGGATAATATCCGTGAACAACCTCAACCAAAAATCATAAATGCAACTGGCACACTTGTCGAGAAGTACAAAATATCTTTTAACAACTTCTCGGCAATCTTGCCTTTTAAGATTTGCATGAATTAATTTATTTAAAATTGAAATTTTAATTTTCAAAAATACAATTTTATTTAATAATTAAAATGCCATTTTTAAATAACAATTAATTTACATAAAATCTATTTACACAAAGAAAAAATTTATTTAATTAATTTATTTATTTAATTAAATAAATTTAATCTTTAAGATCAAATTATTTAACCAAACAAACTAATTAATTTATTAAATACATGTAAAACTTATTTCTTTAACATTTAAAAATTAATTTAAATAACAGTAAATTAAGGAATAATAACTATCATTAAAATTAACAAATTTTTCCTTCCAAGCAATTAAATCCAAACAAAACAATACAAGACAATCTATGACTCTGAACTAAAATAGACGATGAACTATGACCGGGTTATAGACTAGACTAGGATGAACCATGCTACTACCTCCCAAACAACATATCTGTTGAGTCTTGGCACACTCAGACCTGAATAACCAGGTGGAGTCGGTGTCATGTACCTACAATCCTGCAATCAAACCAATAACATACATATACATATAATCCATTGTATAGGCACACCGTGCGGAGAAAATTATGGACATCATAGGGAACTCGCAAGTGAGTGATGCGATTCCGTTCTCCACACCAATACACATCACATCAGACTAACGAATTAAATAGCAATTAGTCCATCATAAACATATACATAGCAATAATTAACTGAAGGAAAACATCTACGCTATATCAAAGCATATCAGAAAACAGTAATCACCATACATTGTATCATCATGTCACAACGTGAATCCACTGTCACTCAAAATCAGCGATCAAATTATCCAAACCAAGTACCAAAGTCTAACAGTATAAAAACATGCAACAGAAAACATAAGCATAAATGGAGGGGTACTACATCCTCCCCCCCAGGACCAGGCTTGCTCCTGAAAGCCTGCGAACAGATAGGGAAAAAGTTCCCTCATGTGTGTCGCATCCTCCCAGGTAGCAGAAGCCTCATGGCTAGGATCCCATTGGACCCTCAATTGATCAACGTCTCGAACCCTGAGACCGAGCGTCCGACACTGTAGAATGGCCACGGGCTCCAAAGCTAGCTACCCATCCTCTACCTGTAATGCATTCCAATCAAGTACATGAGAAATGTCAGGATGATATGGTCTAAGAACTGATACATGAAAAACATCATGAATACATGACAAACTGGGTGGTAAGGTGAGTCGATACGCCACAGGACCAATTCTCTCTAAGATCTCAAATGGCCCAATGAAACGAGGCGCAAGCTTAGAGCCTTTTCCATAATGGATTGGACTCTTTCGCGGTCGCACTCGAATAAACACTCTATCACCAACAGTAAACTGTCGGTCTATTCTATGCACATCGGCATACTTCTTTTGCCTATCCTGTGCTGCTATCAAATGTTCTCTAATACGGTCAACCTGTTGCTCCATGTCTTGAAGCATCTCAGGTCCAAGTAATACTCTATCCTCTAGTCGATCCCAACTAAGAGGAGTTTGACAAGGACAACCATATAATGCCTGAAATGGTGGCATACCTATGGAACTCTAATATCCATTATTGTAAGTGAATTCTACTAAATACAGATAATCCTCCCAACATGACTGTTGGTCCATTACATACATTCTAAGCATATCCTCTAATATTTGATTAACTCTTTCCATTTTTCCATCGGTTTGAGGATGATACGCTGAACTAAAGTTCAACTGTGTACCTAGAGCATGTTGTAATGAAGTCCATAGGGCTAAAGTGAATACGAGATCTCTATCAAAAAAAATCCTACGAGGAATCCCATGCAATCTAACTATGTCCTCCATGAATATCCTAGCTACGGATGAAGCATTATATGATGATCGTACTAGAGAAAAATGAGCTACTTTAGTCAATCGGTCAACAGTTACCATAATGGCATCATGTCGACGTGATGACATAGGTAACCCTACAATAAAGTCAACGGATATAATATCCCATTTCCATTCGGGAATGAGATGTGGCTACAATAATCCAGCAGGATGTTGATGCTCAGCTTTGACTCACTGGCATTCAAGACATCTCGATACATAGTCAGCAATATCGCATTTCATACCAGGCCAGAAATACAATTGCCGAAGGTTGGCATACATTTTCTTAACACCTGGATGAGCTGAGTATGGAGCTCGATGAGCTTCAGTCATAATTAATGTACGAAGACCCTCAAAATGTGGTACATAAATATGACCTAAGTGTTGTAATATACCATCTGATTCTAGGACATACCCCACAAATCGACCTTCTAAAGGTCTACCAGATTCAATCTCCGACCTTACTTCCTGATACAATCTATCAATAGGAAGTGCTGCTAATATTTGACCTCTCAAATCTACTTCAAGAGTAGTAGTAGAGATCTCATGTTGATGACGACTAAGAGCGTCAACCACTACGTTCTATTTTCCTTGAACATATTTCACTTCAAAATCATACTCACACAAGAACTCCATCCATCATCTTTGCCTAGCATTCAAGTTAGGTTGCGTAAAAATGTATTGTAGACTACGATGATCAGTATGAAGTTCAAAATGATGACCTAATAAGAAATGCCTCCATCGAACTAATGCATGCACAACTGCAGCAAGTTCTAAATCATGAGTGGGATAGTTTAATTCGCGATCTTTGAGTTTGCGAGACTCATAAGCAATCACACGCCCATCTTGCATCAGAATTGCTCCCAAACCCTCTAAGAATGCATCTATGCAAACCACAAAATCCTTAGTAGGATCAGGAAAAATCAGTATAGGCGCATTAGTCAACTTTTCCTTAAGTGTCTGAAAAGCCAACTGACACTGCTCTGTCCAAACAAACTTCTTTCCTTTTCTCTGAAGAGAAGTAATAGGATGAACGATTCTAGAAAATCCCTCTACAAACCGCCTATAATAACCAGCTAGACCCATAAAACTACGAACTTCACCTACATTAGTAGGCGCGGGCCAATCTACAATAGCTTGAATCTTTGAAGGATCCACAACAATACCTTTTCCAGATATCACATGTCCAAGATATTTTATCTCAGTTTGAAAGAAGTCACACTTCTTCAGGTTCACATATAATTGATTTTTCCTTAAACATTGCAATACCTGTCTCAAGTGCTCTTCATGCTCCTTCATGTTCCTCGAATAGATCAAAATATCATCGAGAAATACAAGGACAAAGTGATCAAGGTATGTACAAAAAACACCATTCATTAAACTCATGAATACTAATGGTGTGTTCGTTAACCCGAACGGTACTACTATAAATTCGTAGTGCCCATATCGAGTACGAAATGCAGTTTTATGAATATCAGCTTTAGCAATTCGCAATTGGTGGTAGCCAAATTTCAAATCGATTTTAGAGAACACATTAGCTCCCTTAATTTGATCGAAAAGATCATCGATTCTAGGTAAAGGATAACGATTCTTAATCATAACCTTGTTCAGTTGATGATAGTCAATGCACAGTCTAAGTGATCTTTCCTTCTTCTTTACGAAGATAACAGGTGCTCCCCAAGGGGAAACACTTGGATGAATGAAACCCTTTTCTAATAGCTCCTCTAATTGGATTCGAAGTTCCTCTAACTCCTGAGTCGTCATTCTATAAGGAGCTCTAGATATAGGTTCTGCACCAAGAACTAGGTCAACTCTAAAGTCCATATCCCTCTTCGGAGGCATTCCCGTTATATCATTAGGAAACACGTCTGCGAATTCCATAAGAATAGGATGATCATCAAGAGATACCTCTCAACTCTTACCTTCTTCCAGATCAGTAACTGTTATTGCAAATAGTTGACAACCCTGACGAAGACATCTCTTTAATTGCATAGTAGATATCATCCGCAAAGAGATAGGTCTTTGAACACCTATAATTTCCACTTTTGCACCTAAATCATTAATGCAACTAACTTTCTTAAGTCAACAGTCAATCACAGCATGATAAGATGCTAACCAATCCATAACTAGAACTATATCATACAATCCTAAAGGTGTAACATATAAATCTACTAAGGTAGTTAACGTACCAATTTTAAGTTCACAATTATGTACTAAGTTTTCTACCACTACTTTCACCCCAGAGGTGAATTCAACCTGCCACTTACCACCTTGCTTTACCACCACTAATGCGAGCATTCAAACCCCTGATGAAGTGCTATACTAGCATAGGCTCATCATCGCCAATACCAGCATACTGCTTGAGTTCATAGAATCTACATTCATATTGCTCAACAGAAAGAGCCAACTGATGTAGATCATGAAACTTGTCAGCCCGACACTGCCTCCAGTGTTCCAACAGGAACCATGCTCTAAACCTCTCCAGAAACATCTCCCAAGACACTAACCCAATATCTAAGTGGAGCTTCTGCTCCTCCAGGCGCCACCAAGTAGAGGCGAATCCTCTCAAATGCATGATAGTGCATCTCGCATGAGTATTGCTACCGTAAGGGTGCATGGTGAAGCATCTACCCAAATCTAGTAGTCAGGTCTCTACCTCTAAGCCACCTTCTGTACCATCAAAAGTAGGAGGGCGTGCCCTCAGTAAATCCCTCATGTGTCCTCCAGTAATAACATCTTGATGCACTGTATCATCTACTCTCCTAGGAGACCTATCTCTCTCTCTCTGACAACCTCCTGGTCAACATCCTGCCTAGGTCCAAGTCGAGCTAGGACCTCCTCTAATAAAGGACGTATCTGCGAACCCTTTACTCCTAACTATTCAGGATTTTGTCCCTCATTCCTCTGATCCAACTGCTCTGCCTGATCACTCTGATGAGGGCTCAGAGGGGGAGTAACCTGAGGGATTGGCCCTCGGCCTCCACCTCGACCTCTACCATGACCTCTTCCACCTCGCCTAGGCATGTTCCTACACATAACAATAACGAGTCTTAGATACTTATCAACCAAGGCTAACAGATAGCGACACTACGTACTAGGTCAACCTAATGGGCTCACAATTACCCAGAGTGTCCAGTGTTTGTAACCTGGCTCTGATACCAATCTCTAATGCCCCGTCATAATAACCTAAGGAATGTTGCAATTGTGTTATAAATGTGTAACAATTTTTTTTAAAATAATAATATTAAGTTAATTAGTTGCATACATTCACTAAGTTACGTGACGTTACACTACTTGAGTTTCCATAGACAACTTTAGTATTTCGCATTGTACATATTTAATTAATCATAAACTTAAAAATAAACATTGCATATCATTTGAAATTCCATTCAAGATAATATAAAGTACAAACATGTTTCTTACATTGTATTTGAAAAGATATTACAATACTCATTCATCTGATGAGGTAGATCAATAACAGTTACAATTTACATTTTACAATATTCACCTCATAAACAATTGAGGGATGTTTTCAAATACAAGATTTACAATTTACAATAAAGAAGTACACATAAGTTTCCAAGTGTGAGCTCTCCATCCATGAAGCTCTCGTTGCCATGATCACAAACTGGGGACCCAACGGAGTAAGGTGCACGTTCCACCCAACCATGTGGTACCCGTAGGTCCACCCCCCATGCTAGGAGATAGTAATATGGTTACCTAGACATAATCTACTAACCTTAGACACAAGTACATAACTAACTGATGGTTACATTGCTTCCAGATTTAAGACAATCGAATGCACTAAGAACACAAGGTTAACTGTTATTTTAGGTGGAGTGTCATCACAATATTGCAAAGGTTACCCTGGTGTTTCTTCCTAGATTCCGGCCCCCAACTTGGGTTACCCTGGTAACCTCTTATGAAACCCGACCCCTATTGCATACTATTGCGGAATTGAATGTATTTTGAAGAAACAAGACATCGATTTGCCATTCCAGGCTTTCTCATCTTATACTCAAGACTGAACTAGCTCAAGAGTCTATAAGTGAGGCATAATAATATTGTTAAGAATTTTTAATTCTAACTACTGTTTTATTTAGTTATCACTGACTTACTAATTCTTTGCAAGTTACCCTGACACCACTTTGTGTGTCGGCCCTTACACAGAGCCACTCCCCTAAACATAACAAAGGTATTCTAAGTTTCCCTGATTAAGGTAGACAAATGCACAAAATATCATATAATACCAAACGACACACAACGGTCATTAAAACTTGTTCATAAATCCAGGTGTCAAAACACCTAACTATAACATGTGCACTACCCTAGTAAACTGAAAAATATCAAATCATTAAGAAAATAACTTCTTAAAAAAAAAAACTCTGTCTGGGAGACTTACTATCACAGTTATCCCAATCTTTTACAACTGACATAATAGGGGTAAACATAACTCAAAAATCATTACAGACAAACAAACAAACTATCTTTTGGATTTACTAAATCCATTTATTGCAATCACTGATCTTAAGCAGCTACTCAAAATAAATAAGATTCAATTTGCAATAATAAGGAAAATAATATAAAACTATTTAATTAATTCTAATTTCCATAATTATGCAAAATAACAAATTTTGTTTCCCTATTACAATCATTTCATTACAATATTCACTGTATGAACATTAAAATCTTTCAATAACTTAGCATTTGTTAAATTATAAATCAACTTACTTTATAATCATTTGCTAATTAAAATGTTCATTTATAAACTAAACATCTATTATAACAAATATATATATATATATATATATATATTATTATATATATATATTATAAATTATATACTAAAATAATATATAAGATACATAATACATATATATTATATATATGTAATAATTTACATTTATTAAATAATAAATAATATAAGTATATATATATATTATATAAATTATATATTAAAAATAATATATAAAATACATAATACATATATATTATATATATGTTATAATTTGCATTTATTAAATAACAAATAATATAAAAAAAATCAAAATTTTCTTTCATTTACCAATCCGCGCTTGGCAGACTTCCATGGGAGGATGCGCTGCCTGTGGGGCAGCGCCTCCTCCATAGACTTGTGGAGGGCGTTGCCTCATAGCAGCCGCACCCTCTCTGTGGGAGTGGCAGCTGGGGGTAGCCTCCCACCGTCCTCCATACAAAAAAATGAATTTTATTATTTTTTTTAAAGATTTCGAATTTAAATTTGAAACCCTACGATTTCTGAACTTAGTCTGTGGATTTTTAATCCGTCATTTAAATTTCGCTGTACGGATTACGACTTAAATAAAATAAAATTTATCAAAACAATTTCACAATAAAACACTATATGTGAATATTTGTTTATGTATATATATATAAACAATTTAACCAGTGAATATAATATTATATTCAGGAAATTATTTTCTGAGAAAGTTTTCTACAGGAAATTGAAAAGTTTACTAATTTACACAATTTCATCGAAGATTTTCAATTCATCAACAGAGAAATTTTTTTTTTATTTCAATTTACCAAATTCTTTTCTACAGAAACCCATAACAAATTTTTGACAGGAAACTTCATTTAAATTTCTTCAAAATCTTTCTTATTTCCCTTGAGAATTTTCTACTGTTTATAACTAACTCTTTTCAAAATTCACAGAGAAGAATACAGAAATCACAAATTTAATGTTTCCTCAGACAACCTTTTTTCTAATTAAAGGAAACAATTTAAAACAAAGGAGAATACCTGTTTTTCCAGTAACTTGAAAGCTGCCTGTACAAGAAAGCCTTTTTTTCCTGTAGCGTGCAATCCTCCCAATCTTCTCCAAAAAATCCAAATTCCAAAGAAAGCTATAACCACACACCAAGAACTTCCAACCAAAGGGATCTTCCACAAAAATACAAACTACAAAGGAAATCACAATTTTCTCTAAAAATAATTTTTTTTTACAGCAAACTATTCTTTCATTTCCCGTGAAGAAAATTGATAACCCCCCTGTATTTCCCAGATTCGGGATAATATCCGTGAACAACCTCAACCAAAAATCATAAATGCAACTAGCACACTTGTCGAGAAGTACAAAATATCTTTTAACAACTTCTTGACAATCTTGCCTTTTAAGATTTGCATGAATTAATTTATTTAAAATTGAAATTTCAATTTTCAAAAATACAATTTTATTTAATAATTAAAATGTCATTTTTAAATAACAATTAATTTAAATAAAATCTATTTACACATAAAGAAAATTTTTATTTAATTAATTTATTTATTTAATTAAATAAATTTAATCTTTAAGATCAAATTATTTAACCAAACAAACTAATTAATTTATTAAATACATGTAAAACTTATTTCTTTAACATTTAAAAATTAATTTAAATAACAGTAAATTAAGGAATAATAACTATCATTAAAATTAACAAATTTTTCCTTCCAAGCAATTAAATCCAAACAGAACAATACAAGACAATCTATGACTCTGAACTAAAACATACGATGTACTATGACCGGGTTATAGACTAGACTAGGATGAACCATGCTACTACCTCCCAAACAACACATCTGTTGAGTCTTGACACGCTCAGACCTGAGTAACCAGGTGGAGTCGGTGTCATGTACCTACAATCCTGCAATCAAACCAATAACATGCATATACATATAATCCATTGTACAGGCACACCGTGCGGAGAAAATCACGGACATCACAGGGCACTCGCAAGCGAGTGATGCGATTTCGTTCTCCACACCAATATACGTCACATCAAACTGACGAATTAAATAGCAGTTAGTCCATCATAAACATATACATAGCAATAATCAACTGAAGGAAAACATCTACGCTATATCAAAGCATATCAGAAAATAGTAATCACCATACATTGTATTATCATGTCACAACGTGAATCCCTGTCGCTCAAAATCAGCAATCAAATTATCCAAACCAAGTACCAAAGTCTAACAGTATAAAAACATGCAATAGAAAACATAAGCATAAATGGAGGGGTACTACAATTGGCATACCCTCCCTTTTACATTTTTTGTGTCGTGATTTGCCATGTATGATTTTTGTTGTCTTGTATTTCATACATGTGTATTCCCTTGTCTTTATGTTGCCTTGCCATAGGATCTTGAATCTTGGGGGCTTGTGCACTCCCCCTAGATTCATTATCATCCTATATCTTTAACATTTGGAAAAATGGACCCCTCTTGACTTGTTTTCTACTTTAGTCTTTAATTTTGAGTGTATGTTCACACTCTCACTAAAGTAGGGGCTAAATGTAGTATTGTAAATTTTCGCCCTTGATAATTTCACACTGTTTTGTTCCCCCTAAGTGATTAGACCCAACTACACACCTAATTTACTAAATTATGTATATTGTGGCCCATTTGGACATTTACCAAGAAAAAACATATACAAAACCAAGGCAAACATTTAATATTTTGCTCCCAACACTTTACATCCTACAAAATAGGGCTAGGAAAAAGTCACCCTAGGTGACTTGGTCCCCCTATTTTTCCTCCAAATTTTAATGTGTCAGAGTTGGCATTTTATTCTTTTAATTTGAAATGTCAAATGTCAGCTCTCGAGATTTAATTTGTGAGAAATTAGATTAATTACATATAAATACCTAGTCATTTCACCATTTGAAATAAAACAAGAATTTATTGAAATTATTGGTGATCAAGAAACTATTATCAATTCAAGAGTAGATTTATTTCAGTATTTAAATATCAAAGCATCATGTCAAGTTTTATGTGAGTTTTTTTCATGTTTATGCTAGTAATTTTTTGTAAGGACAAACCATTATAGGTCTTTTAAGAAAATCAAGCCAAATTGCAATCATACCTTGAGGAGATGTGCATGACTTCAATTCTTCAACAAAATCATATTTGAGTGGTGAGTTGCATTTTTTTGTTGATTCATCATTCATTTATCATTTAGCCTCTATCCCTCAAAAGGATAAGCAGTCTATCATCAACTTTTCCATATTGGAGGTGGAAAACCAACATGGGGTTTGATTGAGGGAAGCCCCTATATGGAACAACCCTTCATCTTTGTTTAAATGTGCAAGTTTCAGATCTGAGGAAGATTGGGGGAAGATTGGAGATCATTCATTCATTGTTGCATTCAAATCCTACAACTTGACAATATACAGAAACTCAGTTATCTTAGCATCTGACAGTGAGACCCAAAAGGAAGAAGGCTTTGATTTGGCTCGTGAGGATTGTGAAGATAGGTTTCAAATTTAGTCACTAGGACATCAGCGTCCTAGGTGACTTATTCCTCCAAATTGAGCTCCAAATTTATGTGACAGGTGCACATAACTCTACTCAATCTCTTTTTGAACATTGAACTTGTCTATGACTTTCCAGATTTGTTTTTTGTATCAAAATAGGTTATTTGCATCATTATTTAGTCGTATCATTGCATTTCATTCCAAAACCCATTCCAAACCATTTTAATTCCAAACCCATCAATTGATTGACTCACCTTTCAGGTTGCAACTCAATCTCTTATCCCCTCAATTCAATTTTAAATGATAAAGTCATATGTGGAAAACCCCTTGTGAAATCCTATGGTGAAGTCTTAGGATTTCACCTTTTTTCCAATTTATCACCCTTCAAGTATGTGCACCGAAATGGGGGAATAAAAAGCAACTAAATAAGTTATTTTAGCTATAAAATTCTTGCATTATAAAAAAGAAATAACAATTTTGTTATTGTTTGGAAAATTCCAAGCCATAACACAATCACGTTTTATGGTATATAAAATTCTATCAAATTTTTCTAAGATAAAATGTAAAAAGAAAAATGTTGCTCATTCAAAACCATGATTGGGGGAAAAGAAATGCACATATTTTTAAGAAAGCCCCAACTATGTTTTACAAAATTCAACACTATTCCAAGTTTTTTAGCAATGCCATGTTGAAAGAGAGGTAAGTAGAAAAGATTTTTATGTTTGTATTATCATAAATTTGACTAGTTTTGAATTTATTTCTTTTATGTTATTTTTATACTAGCTCTTATAAATTCTAAGTTTGAACCTAATATAGATGAAGAAATATCAAAAGAGATCCACATATCACCCCAATCTCCATATACAATTTTGAAAAACCCTAAGAAAAGTCAATAAGAATTATTAGGGAATTTGGAACAAAAAAGAAACTTGAAAAACTAGTTTAGTCATTGAAAATAATCATAAGAAACCCACACCATAGATTGATCACTTCATCACTAAAAATAGTGATGAAGAAATTTGAATCGATTGGAGCCAAACTAATCCATAGAAAAATCATAGAGATTCACGTCACTAATTTTATGTGACAAAGATCTTACAATAAAGAGAAGACAAAAGATATAACAAAAGCCAAAATTTGTGACTTTTTAGCTAATCCCAAAACCAATGAACCATTCTAATGATTTGAATAGATCTCTAATTCATTGGTACAATCATCTCAATATAAAAATTATTTTTTGGGATAGGTGGTCAATGGTCTTTGACCATCCTCCATGTAATAACCATGAGGTGCTACTATACCAACTATTATCTTGGCACATTGGTTGTATGTAATCATGCATGTTTTGTATGTCCTATAGATAAATATAAAAATGCATAAGCTCACCCTTTTTTTTCATCTTTTATCCATTTGGATTGGTATATATAGTGTGACCACCTATTTGACACTTGGGCTAAGATGTTGAGTAGTCATTATTTTATGAGCAAGTACATGAGCACCTACATGCACTTGTATCTTGGCATGATAATGTTAATGTGTGTGTGGTAGCTCATTATTTAGATGTGTATGTCATATATCAGTATTTAAATGTGTATGTGGCAACAAATTATTTGTGTATGTGATCATGTAGTTTGGAAGGATTGGGACCCCTCATAAATGAAATGATTCCTCCTCTAGAATATACCTACCCATCTCAACATGTTGGCATAGTCAATTCATTCCAACAACATGAAGAATATAAAATATGGCTCTTCGCAATAATACATTAAATGCCACTAAGGTAATTCACAAGAATGTGTTCAGTTTTTGCATGGTTAAATGGTTCCAAGTTGAAAAAATATGAGAGATTAATGTGGAGGGACCCAACATCTAGCTATAGGTATAGATAAAATATTTTTAAGTGTCATGAACTCTAGAAGAACTAATCCATCAAATTTTGGTATTTTTTTACTCTGAAATCCTTAAGAGACTATCAAAACCATGTTTGTTGGAAGGATTTGAACCCCTAAAAAATGAAACAATATATCCTTTATCATTCACTTTCTCATCCTAATGTGTTGGTACAATCAAATCAATCCCACAATGCAAAGAACATAAAAAATCACTCTTGACAACATTATGTTGAATATAAAAGAGACATTTTATAAAAATACATTTATTATTGTCACAATTAAATAGTTTTGAGTTGCAAAAATTTGAGAGAGGTTATTGTGGAGGGAACCCACAAATATTTTTATCTCTATATAAATCATTCTTAAGCCCCTTGAACTCCAATAACTACTCTATCAAAATTTGACATTTTTTTCTCTTAGGTCTCTGAAGAGTTTTTTTTCGAAAACCACATAAGTCAAAATGATTGGGACCTCTCAAAAATGAAATAATTCCTTCTCTACCATTCACCTTCCCATCCCAATGTTTTGGTGCAATTGATTCAATCCCACAACATGAAGAATGTAAAATATGGCTCTTGGAAATAATACATCGAACGCTACTACGATAATTTGTAACAATACATTCATTGTCGCCATAGTCAAATGGTTTTAAGTTGAAAAAACTGAGAGGTTATTATGGAGGGAATCAAAACCATACTATAATTCTAGAAAAAAAATTAGGTCCCATGAACTCTAAGAATCACTCCATGAAAGTTTGGCAATTTTTTCTCTTTAGTCCCTTAAGAGATTTTGTCAAAATTGGGTAGCCTAGAAGGAATGGAACCCCTCAAAAATGAAATGATGCACCCTCTAGCATTCACCTATCTATCCTAATTTTTTGGTATATTCAATTCAATCCCATGACATGGAGAACAAAAATATGGTTCTTGGTAACATTATGTTGAACATGAATGAGGAATTTTACAAGAATACTTTTGTTGGTGTCATAGTCAAATGGCTTCAATTGGATATAAACTAAGATATTTTGTTGTAGAGAGACACCACATTCAATTGTAGGTCTACAAAGAAAATTATTAGGCCCTATGAACTCCAAGAACTATTCCATCAAATTTTGGAAAGTTATTACTCTTTAGTCTCTCAAGAGACTTTGTCAAAATCATGAATCTTGAAAGGATTGAAACACTTCAAGGAAAAATAGAGCCTCCTTTAGAATTCACCTATCTAGTTGATGAAAATTGAGAGAGGTTATCTTATAGGTACCCCACATCCATCTATAGGTCTAAAATATATTCTTAGACCTCATGAACTCTTAGAACTACTTTATCAAAGTTTGGCAACTTTTCTCTTAGGTCTCTTAAGAGACTTTCTCAAAACTTTGTAATCCAAAGGGATTGAGACACTTTGGGAATGAAACAAAGCCTCCTCTAGCATTCACCTACCCATCCTAACATGTTGGCACATTCATTTCAATCCCACAATGTAAAGAACATAAAATATGCCCCTTGGCAACAATATGTTAAATGTAAATGAGGCTTTTGCAAGAATGCAATAGTTGATGTCATGGTCAAACAATTTGAAGTTGATAAAATTAAGAGAGGTTATTATTGAGGGATCCTACATATAATTATAATTCTTAACAAAAATTTCTTAAGCCCCATGAGCTCTGATAACTATTCCATCAAAGTTTGGCAATTTTTTTCTCCTAGGTATCTTAAGATGTTTTTTGAAATCATGTTAACCTAGATGAACCACACTTTATTGGAGTTGTGTGTCCTAGATGAATTGAGACACTTGAGTGATAAATAATTCCTCCTCTAGAATTCACCCACCCACACTAATGTGTTGGTGTAGTCAATTTAGTCTCATAATGTGAAGAACATAAAATATGGCTCTTGGCAGCATTATGTTGAACACAAATGAGGCATTTTAAAAGGATACATTTATTGTTGGCATAGTAAAATGGTTTTTATTTGGTTAAAACTAAGTTTTTTTTATTGTAGAGGGACCCCTCATCTATAGGTCCAAAAAAAAATTCTTAGACCCCATAAAATTTGATAGCTATATCAAATTTTGACAAGTTTTTGCTTGTCTCTTAAGAGACTTTGCATAACCATATAGCTCGTATAAATCAAGAAACTTGAGGGAAGAAATGGGGACTCTATCATTCACCTACCTACCCTAATGTGTTTTCATAGTTTTTTTGGTCCTACGATGCTAAGATCATAAAATATGGCTCTTGGCAACAATACACTAAACACAAATGAATCATTTTGTATGATTGCATCCATTATTAACATGATCAAATGGATTTGAGTTGATAAGATATAATATATTTTATTGTGAAGGGGTCTCATATCTAATTATAGATCCCAAAAAGACATTTTTAAGCCCCACAAACTCTAAGAACTAATTTATCAAAGTTTGGAAATTTTTTGCTCTTAGATCTCTTAAGAGACTATCATAACTAGGTAACCCAAACAGATTGAGACACTTAGTGGTAAAAATGGGCTCTCCTCTAGCATTCACTTTCCCACCCTAATATATTAGTATATTTCATTCAATCCCATGAGGTGAAGAACATAAAATATGGCTCTTGGAAACATTATGCTAAACACAAATGAGGCATTATATAAGAAGGCATTAATTATTAGCATGTTCAAATAGTTTTGAGTGAACAAACACTAAGAGATGTTATTATGGAGGGAACCCACATTTATTTGTACGTCCAAATAGACAATTTCTAAAGATGGCTAATTTTGAGAACCATTTTTCCAAAGTCTAGTGATTTTTTGCTCTTAGGTCTCTTAAGAGACTTTGTTGAAACCATATAGCTTGAACAGATCAAGACACTTGGGGAATGAAATAGGTCCTTTAGAGTTCACCTTCTCACCCTAATATGTTGGTATAGTCAGTTATGTCCCATGAGGCAAAGAAAGTACAATATTATTGGCTACATTATACTAAACACCACTAAGGAAATTTATAAGAATGCATTAGTTATTAGCACAATCAAACAATTTTGAGTCGATGAAAATTGAGAGCAGTTATTATGGAGGGGACCCATTTCTAGTTTTAGCTCCAAATGGAACACTCTTGTGCATCATAAATTCTAAGCGGAATTATGCCCAAGTTTTGGTAAATTTTTCTCTTTTGTCAAATGGCATATCTTGGTAGGATTGAGACACTTGGGGAATGAAACAAAGCTTCCTCTAACATTCACCCACCCACCATGACATGTTAGCACAATTGGTTCAATCCCACAAAACAATGAAAATAAATATGGCTCTTGCTAATTGTTAGCAAGAAAATTGGTGAGCACAAACCAAAGTTTTGAGCCCTAAGTACTTTTTGAGTGTTGTAGGTTGTACCCCAGACTTAGTCATATCAAGGGAGGAATAGTTTGATTTGGATAGTGTCAACTAGTTAACCATATATAACAGAATATCATACAACACAATATAGATTAAATTCTAGGATCAATATATTATTAATATCAATTGAGTACATTCATATCTCCTTATATCACCTTTTTAAATCATATATATTTATCATATATCTTCCCCTATACTTTTTGCATGCTCTTTTGTATGCTCTTTCTTTCCTATCTCTCTTATAAATATCTTATCTCTTAACTTGTACTTCTTCTATCCTTCTCTTCTTTTCTCTTACTCTATTTACATATATTTTCCTATATATATATTTATGAGATGGAACATGATCCATCTATCCTATCCCTACCCTAGATAGTGTCTTTGAATCTTATTCTTTGCGAGCTCTTTGTGGCAAGATGTGGTAGGATTTACTTGGTGATGCTTGAATTGATGTACTTTCCAACCAATATCATCCCCCCTTTCAAAATGTTGGCTTG
Organism: Sequoia sempervirens; assembly: GCA_007258455.2. Lineage (NCBI taxonomy): Eukaryota > Viridiplantae > Streptophyta > Pinopsida > Cupressales > Cupressaceae > Sequoia > Sequoia sempervirens. The sequence continues at coordinate 79,493 of VDFB02269744.1, read as the reverse complement.
CCCCCAAGTCAATTCTACTCAGGATTAGTATGATAGTGTTTAAGAAGTGCTCAATTTACAAAGTATTGTAATATTGTTTTATCTAATGTCCTTAGTTTTATTGCTCTTGATTCAAGAATATCATTAATTTGACAAGGGCTAGTCATCTAACTTTTAGTTTTCCTTGATTCTTGAATTTTATATCATAGAGTAAGACCATATGATCAACCTTGAATTGTTTAGACCAGATTTTTTTATCGTGCCATGCTTTATTTCATCTTTATGTCCATATATGGTATGTTGCTAGTTGTCTTGCTTCATCTAGTTTATCTAGTTCTTCTAGTTGATGTTTGACTTATTCTTTTACAATGAGTATTAAGGCCAATATTGCATGGAGCTTATGGACAATGAAATCTAGAGGTAGGTTGGCATCCATTCCATACAAGAGATCAAATGGAGTGTGTCTCGTAGATTGTTTGTATATAATGTGATTCCTAGAGCACCACAAGAATTTTAATGTCCTAATCGGTCATGTTTTCATCACACATATTGGTTAGAGTAGTTCCTATAATTTTATTCAATGCTTCACTTGCCCCATTTTCTTGTGGATGGCATGATGTGTTGTGGTTATGGGTGATCATGAAATTAGCTCGTAACTCCTTTATTATCTTGTTGACAAAGTGTTTTCCCTTATCACTGGTTAAGCTCAATGGACACAAGAATCTAGCAATTATATTATGGTAGAGAAGTTTGGCGATAGTATATGTGATGTAATCTTTGGTCAATTCATCTTCATCCCATTTAGTTAAGTATTCTATACTAGTAATAATGGATCTAGCTTTGGACAGTTTCGTCAAAGGTTTTATGGGACCTATGAATTCAATATCCCATTTCTCAAATGGGACTTGTCCTAACACTGGTTGGAGGGAAATTTCATCTCAAGCAATGGGTCACCCTATTCTTTGGAAAATATCCTAGTTCTTTGTATAGTTATTATCATTTTTATATATACTAGGTCACCATAACCCAACAAGTAGTATTTTTTAGGTACTAGTGTCTCATCAATTATGTCCCCCAGCAATACCTTCATTCCCTTAAAATTTTCTCACGTTCATGTTCATAGACTACTCTCTAAAGGATGTCATCTCTCTCATTTTTGTATAATCCTCCCTCAATTAAGGTAAAAGGAAGGGACTTTCATAGTAACACCTTTTTATCATTAGTTGTCATATTAGTGGGATATTTACCAATAGAAAGTAATTGGGCTACATCAAGAAATTCTTCTGATATCGTAGTTATCTAGAATAGATGGGTGTCAAGTAAGTCCTCTTCATCAACCTCCTTGGGCTCTTCCCTTGTACCAATTCTAGATAAGTAGTATGGACCTTCATTATCCCTCCTTGGTTTTACCATTATATTAAAATTAAATTCTTGAAATAGTAGTAACCATTGACATATTCTTCCTTGTATCACTGGTTTGTTTAGAAGGAATTTTAAGGGCTCATGGTTAGTGAAAAATGTGAATGGGGGTGGATAGGAGATAGTGGAAAAAATTGTGTAATGCATAGACCATGACTAAGGCCTCTCATTCAATGGTAGTGTAATTTCTCTCGGCCTGGGAAAGTTTGTGGTTGGAAAAAGCAACTAGGTGATCTTTATTTTCACGTGGTTGGGAAAGTACTACTCTTATCACTATTCCAATAGCATCTACATGGACATGAAAAGGTACAAACCAATTTGGAAATATAAGAATAAGACCTTCTATTATTTTCTATTTCAATATGTTGAATGATTTTTAACATTGGTCAGTCCAAGTAATAGCTTTATTAGTTCTCTTTTTGAATAGTTCTTCTAAAGGAGCAACTAGGGTCGCATATACTTTGATAAGTTTTTTGTGATACCCAATATAGCCTAGAAATGTCTTAACCTTTGTTGTTGTTTTAGGTGGTGGTAAATCTACAATCAAGTCCAAATCTTCATTGGATCTACCATTAGTCCCTTTTTACATATTGTGTGCCCTAGTAATGTGCCAAACGATAATGCAAAAATGCATTTCTTAATATTCAAGGATATTTGTATACTTTTATATTTTTTTAGCAAAATTCGGTGATTGAATGTAGTTCTTAGCTAAGCCACTTTTATATTTTTTTAGCATGATTCGGTGATTGAATGTAGTTCTTAACTAAGCCATAGACTATCCAATCATCCAAATATACTTCGAGGAAGTCATGGATAAACTCCTTAAATGTATACACCATTATTATGCTAAATATTATTGGTACATTTTTCAATCCAAAGGGAACTACTATATTCATGAATGATCCCCACGTTTGTAGAAAATGTTGTTTTAGGTAAATCTTCCTTAAGTAGGACTTGGTGGTATCCCCATCAATAAATAAATAAATCTTTCTCCATGCAATGAATTTGAGTATTTACTTGGTGAAGGGAGTAGGAAAGGGGTCATGAATACATGCTTTGTTAAGTTCCTAGAAATATACACATATCTAGATTTATCTTGTCTTTTTATTTTGTACTTCCATGGGGCTAATCCATTCAGAATATTTCATTGGTTTGATAAGCCCTACCACCAACATTTTATCTAATTTTATTTTAACTCTTTTCTTCATGTTAGGGTTAAGGCAATAAGGCATTTTTCGATGCAGTTTGGTTCCCTCTTTTAGTTGTACTTTCATGACTCCCACTTCTTTTATGCCTTTCATTTCTATGAAGTTCATGGGAATAGTTCCTCATATTTTTATAGTAATTGAATTATTGATGTCACAATTGATTATTGCCAATAATCACCAATTTTTTCCATTTTAGAATTATCCTCATGGGCTATATTCTCTTCTCTTAACTTGAGGGGTTGGTTATAATAATGGTCCTTAGAATCATTTTCAGTTGCAGTTCCCTTTCCCCTTCCTCGGTGATCTCAAATTTTTAGCCTAGTTCTTCTTCATCCTTTTATATATAGCATCTTCTTTTGATTGGTTGTGCTTGTTTGTCCATCCATTCAACCAACTTCTAGATTCCTTGGCTTCAAGGAGGTGGATTTTGTAGTTGTTGAGAATGGGTGTCCTCTCACTAGTAGAATTTGGAAAATATATGACTAGGTAACTAAAACTTTTAGTCAAAATAACTAAAAAAGACTAAATTCTACTCATTTTTTACAACTTAGCTATAAATGAGTAAATAAATAACTAATTTGGTCGTTGACTAAAAAATTATTTAGTCATAGAAATAAAAATGACTAAATAGTTAGTCATCAAATCCAAAGTAGACAAATTTGTTTAAAAAACAACTCGGCCAAATATTGGCACGATGTATTCATTTGCGCAATTTATTGGCATGATTATTCATGTTCATTGCAAATTCATTTGTCTCGCTTGATCTCACTTCATTTGTTCATTGAAGACCTTGCTTCATTCGTTAGCCTGGCATGAGGCGTTTTGATCAAAAACTACTTGCATGGGCGATAAGGATTCAAAGAGGACCTGGAGACTTTTGAAAAGGTAGGAAAGGGCAAGGAATTTGGAGTTTGTTGCAACAAATTTGAATTCGCCAAGGCCCTTTGTAGAAAAATCAGATTTGGGGACGACCTCTACAACGAATTCAGAGGTAATTCAAAACCCTCATTACATTAAACACAAATTTGAAATGATTATTATAATCTACTACTTTTAATAATGTTATATTGCTCTTAATAATGTTATTTTACAATCTTGCCACTATTCTGCTTCATAATGTGCTCAAGCTAAATATAATAAAATTTGGGTGTTAGTGCCAAATTAGAATTTCCTCAAACAATTTTGATACATTTTCACTATAAGCACAAACTGTCCTTGTGCAAAGTAAACATGTGCCAGATTTACCCACACATCAAGCATCTGAAAAAAGATGTTTCCTACTGCAACTTCTTGTACCTATGTAAAAATTTCCTTTGCAATATCAAATTGACCCCTTTCAACTAGCACAACGACTGCCTCATTTGTAGCATAAACATTTCCTAGTCTTTGTGCCAACACTTTACAATACAATTCTCTAGCCTTCTCAAGATGTTGTGCCTCCACCTTTGGATCCCTCCTCTCATTGCGAAAAGGTACAAAATAATTCCAATTTCCAATTGAAATGTCAACATAAGAATTCTTTGTATCTGATTCACTTTGTGCAACTTTAATTGTTTATTTGCTTTAAGCTAGTCATTTGTTTTCAGTTTCATTTTTCCAAGCACAAATAAAGCATTTGATGATTTTTTATCCACCTCAAGTGCATCCTCAATCAATTCTAGGCTTAGTTGGATCTCATTCCAAGCCTAAGCCATGGCTGCAAGACGTAGATATGCATCCACATAATCATGAAACTTGAACAATATTAGCCTATATAAAAGATTTGTTTTTTCAGTATCATGTAGTTGTTCAAACAACCTAGCAAGATTAAATAGTGTTGTGACTTTATCCCATGGTAAATCAAGTCAAACACCGCCTTCTTCTAGTCAATGGAAGAATTTCTTATCCTTAAAGAGCACAGGAAAAACTACAGAATTAGCACTGGGGATTTTATTTATGAATTCAACCCAAATGCCATTTCCTAATGCCTCTTAAAATTTTGTTGAGCCAACTCTAGTTCGTCACACTCAAAATGAAGAACCCCAATGTTGTTTAACAATTGAATGGGTAATTCTTCTCTTCTCTTCTTCATAAGAGACTTTGGCATCTTAAGAGAATCTAAGGTTGCACTGGGTTCTGATGATATTAATAACTCACCCATCTTGATAAACGCATGGGCATCAGGTGGATCTATGTGAGTTTCCTTTCTTAAAATTTCCAAAGCCTTCTCTGTCAGCCCTTGTTGAGCATATATATGGCCTACAACTTTTAATTTCTCACAGTTTTCAAGATGGACCTCCAAAACCTTTTCAAAATTTGAGCTGAGAGAACTCTTAAGATCTCCCAACTTCAATTGAACCTATCCACAAAATCATGTGGCCTCTAGCTTCCCTTGACAAGTGATGTCATAATCACCTTTACTATGATAAGATCGTGCAAGATTATAATATGAATGATATTTCATGAGAGGGTGGTCTGTTGAAACAAGAGTTGTCTCAACCAATTGTTCCACAAGAAAATGTTGCCTTGCAGTGAAGAAAAAATGGTTTTCTAAATGATTCAATGTCATTGCAGAGTACGGGTATAATTCAAAGGCTCTGTGCATCTTTTCCATTTCTTCATGAACACTACCTTTTTCACTAACTGTGAGAATCCTACAAGTAAAAAATGCACAAAACTAACCACAGAGATTTATGCAGAGGCATAACATCATTTCCTAATGCCTCCATAAGAGTTTGTTGAGCTAACTCTAGTTCATCACGCTCAAAATGAAGAACCCCAATGTTGTTTAACAATTGAATGGGTACTTCTTCTCTACCATTCTTTAGAAGAGACTTTAGTGTCTTAAGAGAATCTAAGGCTGCACTAGGGTCTGAAGTTTTTAATAACTCATCCATCTTGATAAATGCATGGGCATTAGGTGGATCTTTGTGAGTTTCCTTTCTTAAAATTTCCAAATCCTTCTCTATTATCCTTTGTTGAGCATATATATGGCCTACAACTTTTAAGCTCTCACAGTTCTCAAGGTGGACCTCCAAAACCTTTTCAAAATTTGAGAGAGAACTCTTAAGATCTCCCAGCTTCAATTGAACCTATCCATAAAATCTTGTGGCCTCTAGCTTTCCTTGACAAGTGGTTTCATAATCACTTTTACTATGATAAGATCGTGCAAGATTATAATATGAATGAGATTTCATGAGAGGGTGGTCAGTTGAAACAAGAGCTTTCTTAGTCAACTATTCCACAAGAAAAAAATTCCCTGCAATGAAGAAAAAATGGTTTGCTAAATGATTCAATGCCATTGCAAAGTATGGGCATAATTCAAAGGCTTTACACATATTTTTCATTCCTTCATGAACACTACCTTTTTCACTAACTGTGAGAATCCTACAAGTAAAAAATGCACAAAACTGGCCACAAAGACTTCTGTAGAGGTAGAACATCATTTCCTAATGCCTCCATAAAAGTTTGTTGAGCCAACTCTAATTCATCATGCCCAAAATAAAGAACCCCAATGTTGTTTAACAATTGAATGGGTACTTATTCTCTACTCTTCTTCAAAAGAAACTTTGGCATCTTCAGAGAATCTAAGGATGCACTAGGGTCTAGCAATATTAATAACTCGCCCATCTTGATAAATGCATGGGCATCATGTGGATATATGCAAGTTGCCTTTCTTAAATTTCCAAAGCCTTCTTTGCTTGTCATTGTTGAGCATATATATGGCCTATAACTTTTAAGCTCTCACAGTTCTCAGGGTGGACCTCCAAAACCTTTTCAAATTTTGAGAGAGAACTCTTAAGATCTCCCAGCTTCAATTGAACCTATCCACAAAATCCCGCGGCCTCTGGATTTCCTTGACAAGTGGTGTCATAATCACCTTTACTATGATAAGATCATGCAAGATTATAAATGAATGAGATTTCATGAGAGGGTGGTCAGTTGAAACAAGAGCTATCTCAGTCAACTATTCCACAAGAAAATGATGCCATGTGAAGAAAAAATGGTTTACTAAATGATTCAATGCCATTACACAGTACGAGTATAATTGAAAGGCTCTACACATCTTTTCCATTTCTTCACGAACACTACCTTTTTCACTAACTATGAGAATCCTACAATTAAAAAGTGCACAAAATTGACCATAAGGATTTTTCCCCATTTCAAACAGCAAAATTTCCAAAAAAATGCAAATAAAATCACGTTGATTTTCATGCCAAAAAAAACCACGAGACCATAGCTTGTTGCTTACTATTATGCTTTGATAGATTTTTTCCAAGCATTCATAGCTTTTTTGAAATCACTTGTTTTAGGCTTTTAGCCATAGCAGCAAGGCAGTGAACTGTTTGATAAAATGCTTTGGTAGACATGTATGAAAAATGTGGTAGCATAGAAAAGGAAATGAACTTTGGAAAAAATGGCTCAAAGAAATGTGGTCTCATGGTGATGGAATGCCATTATGAATTCTATGACAAGCAAATTGTCATGGATTTTCATGGCATTCCATCACCATGAGACCACATTTCTTTGAGGCATTTTTTTAACCAGTTCACTGCCTTGTCTATGCTATTGATTACTATTATGCTTTGATAGAGTTTTTCCAAGTATCTTTAGCTTGTTCGAAAGCACTTGTTTTACAATTTTAGCCATAGAAACAAGAAATTGAATTGTATGATAAAATGCTTTGGTAGACATGTATGAAAAATGTGATAGCATAGACAGGGCAGTGAACTTTGGAAAAAATGCCTCAAAGAAATGTGGTCTCTTGGTGATGGAATGCCATGATGAATGCCATGACAAGTGAATTGTTATGGATTATCATGGCAATCCATCACCATGAGACCACATTTCTTTGAGGCATTTTTTCAACTAGTTCATTGCCTTGTTTATGCTATTGCTTACTATTATGCTTTGATATATTTTTTCCAAGCATCCTTAGCTTGTTCAAAAGCACTTATTTTAGGCTTTTAGCCATAGCAACATGGCAATGAATTGTTTAATAAAATGCTTTGGTAGACATGTATGAAAAATGTGGTAGAATAGACAAGGCAGTCAACTTTTTGAAAAAATTCCTCAAAGAAATGTGGTCTCATGGAATGCCATGACAAGCAAATGCAATTGGCACTTGCTCCTAGTTATTAGTTATGCAATGTCAAGTAATTGCATAACTACTTAGGTTGACTTTGTAAAAACTATATTGTAATTGAAACTTTGTCATCATTCAACATCTAGTTATTAGTTATGCAATGTAAAGTAATTCTTTGAGTTTGAAAGATGTGTAATGCAATGTAATCAACAATTTGAATATAAACTAAAAAAGTCTATTTTTTACAATTCATTAGTTAAACTCTCTATTTTATTTTCTCTCTATAACTCTATTGCTATGGGAATGCCTTTCAATTAAAAAATAGTTTTTGTCTCTTAGTCTACAATTTTTTGTTGCTATATGTAGAACATTACAGATGGATCAACGTCAAAGGTTGAAATACCATGCATTTGATGAGAGAATAGCCGATGAGAGTGTCATGGAAAAATATCCATGTCCATGTAATGACTGTCTTGGTGGAAAGGTGAAAAAAAGAAGTCAGATTTATCGACATATGATAAGATATGGCTTGCATAGTGGTATAAGCCCTTGGAATGTCAATTATTACGAAGATATGATAGAACGAAAGAGTGTGAGAAATGAAGAGGCAACAAACATAGATGAAGTGGAACCAAACATAGATGAAGAGGCAACAATGTTAGACGAAGGGTTTGAAGTTGATAGAATGTTGAATGAGGGTCTAAACGATGATTGGGCCAAGTTGATGGAGGATGCTTCAAAGCCTTTGTATGCTAAGTTGTTTGACAACAATCCTTCAAATTCTTAACTTGCAAGTGGTGTTTGGTTGGATAAATGAGAGTGTAGATTAGTTATTGGCATTATTAAGTTCGTTGTTGCCACCTGACTCCACATTGCAAACAAAACGAAGTCAATGTAGAAAGGAAATCTCTAAGCTAGGCTTAGGGTATGAAAACATCCACACATGTGTGAATGGTTGTGTATTATTTTGCAAGAATCTTGCAAGTGAGAGTGAATGTCTGAAATGTCATGAAGCGAAGTATAAAAAAAGGGTTAAATCAGATGTGGTTCTTAGAAAGGTTCTTCGCCACTTTTCGATAATCCTACGATTACTTTGAATGTATAGGTGCAGAGACATTGTTGAACTTATGCAATGGAATGCCCAAAATAAGAGCACTGATGGAAAACAATAACATGTGCCTGATTTTAAGACGTGGATGGAATTTGATAACAGATGGCCTAATTTTTCTCAAGATCCTCGTAATATAAGGTTGGGTTTGGCTCTAGATGGGGTGAACCCATTCTCAGATCAAAGTACTAAATGGTCAACTTGGCCATTATTTTTAATAAATTATAACTTTCCTCCATGGTTAGCAACTAAACCATTTTTCTTAATGTTATCATTGATTATACCAAGAAAGACAAGTGACTTCAGATACAATTGGTGCTTATCTAGAGCCATTATATGATGAGTTAATGGAATTGTGGAAAGGAATTGAAGTAATTCAATCTTTAAGGGATGGTCATTCAATTAAATTCACTTTAAGAGCTTCCTTATTGTTTATGATTCATGATCTTCCTGCATATGGCACATTGTCTGGTATCAGTGTTCATGGATACCATGGATCTCCTGCTTGCAACTTTAACGATTTTGTGAGGCACTCAAGAATTTTGTGTAAGTGTATTTATTGTGGACATCGTGCTTACCTTAAAATGGATCATCCATATCATCAACAAAAAACACAGTTCAATGGTCAAGAAGAGAATCGTGAAGCACCATTGTTAATAATAGGTGATTAAATTGTTGAGAATGGACAATGAATGTGATTTATTGAAAATGATGGGATTTTTGGTAGTAGATATGATCCATGTAATAAAAGTGGTGTAAAAAGGTTGTGCATATTCTATAAGTTTCCATACTTTAAGGATATAACCATTAGGCATATTGTTGATTTTATGCATACGAAGAAAAATATAGCCTATGCTATTATAGAAACTCTTTTTGGTGCTTTTGATAATATTTCATCACGTGAAAACTTTCGACAACTAAAGATTCGTCAAAATCTTTGGGTTGAAAAATATGATGATGAAAAATATAGAAAACCTAGTTCTCTTTATGTTTGGCTAAAGGAACAACATGCACAATTCTTACAGTTGATGTCTCAGACTTGCTTTCCCACTAGATATGTAAGTAGTAGTATTAGAAGCCAAACTGACATTAATGGCTTAAGAGGCCTCAAAACCCATGACTATCATGTCATAATGGAGAATATTTTACCTATTGTGGTAAATATATTAAGTTTGGAAAGGGGGCCAAGATTGGCAGTTATAAGGTTGGGCCTAATATTAAAGAGAACGAGTTTACATGTATTAGATCCTTCAAAATTTGATAGTTTGAGGGAGGAGGTTGTCAAAGTCCTTTGTCTATTGGGACGGGAATTTCCACCAACCATCAATAACATTTCTATGCATCTTTTGATACATCTACAATATGAACTAAAGCATTGTGGCCCAATAAGAACAAGATGGATGTATCCTATAGAATGATATATGAAGGTTTTGAAAAAAATTGTTCGTACTAGGGAAAAACTGAAAGGTAGCATGTTTGAGGGATATTCAATGCAATAGGCCATGGGATTTTGCACAGAATATATGAAGGATTTTAAAAATGTCCATCGACATGTATGGGACGATGATGAAGAAGACATAGTTGCAGGTGAAGTATTAGAAGGAAATGGATGTCGCTTCAAGCTATCACATCCAAAAAGAAGTGTGATACATGCCTATATTCTTGAAAACACATCTTCGTTCAATAAGTGACGCAAGTAAAAAAAAAATGACAATAATTTATTTACTCAATTGCATTTACACATTTACATTATCAATCTTACTATTTGTACGTTAATATTCTATGTAGAAAATATGAAGAAGAAAATCAAGCTTGGATGCAACATCGACCTCAAAGGCATAGATGTCATGTTGATTTGATTGGAGGTGATTCTTTTCCAAAATTTGAAGAATGGATTGCTAATGCAGTTAGTGATGCAAAAGGTCAAGATATAACAAAGGAAGAAAGTGAGCTTTCACAACCTCCACATTTATGGCTACGTGGTTTAGTGGAATGTGGGCCTATGGTAGTCATTTAAGAGTGGAATAAAAAGACAAAGCAAAGATAAATTGTGATTGTGTTGTTAGTGTCGAATTTCTTCACGAAACTGAGAAGAAATTTTATGTTGGATTCATCCAACAAATTATTCTAGTGGACTATGGTGAAAATAGTCCTATAATATTAAAATGTAAGTGGATCCGACCATCTGCAGTACAATTGACGAGTATGGATTTGTATACGCAAATAGAAGACAATTTTTATTAGAGACAAATGAGTTGTATGTTCCCCCCTTCAAATTAACTAATCATTCCTAATTGATGATGTAAGAAGCCCAAGATGGTTGTATGTCATTCAAATAGAGTCTTGTTCAAAACGAAAATTCATGGAAGTTGTTGATATAATGCTTGATGGGCAATATGTTAATTTACAAGAAACATTCAAAGAAGTGGATGAAGACGATGATGGAGTGTTTGAAGAATACATTTTGATTACCAATGAAGAGATTGGGAGAGAGAATGCATTGCATGTCACATATGAGGATGAAGAAGAAAATCAAGCAATGTAGACATGAATGATCAGGATTCTGATCTTGCTGGAAATGCAGATGATTATGATGATGTTTTGTCACCTTAAGAGGTTAGCTTGTCACCTAAACTTTGGTTATATGTATGATGTAATTTATTATTGAATGTAATAAAGATATGAGTATAGGTATGCTTATTCATTGTTGTCGTACTAATACATTTTTGAATGTAATCGTCATTATTTTGTTGGTACATTATATACAAAACCTGACATGTTCACTGCTAATTTGAAGTGCATTTAAAGTTAGGTTCAATCATTCTTCTTAGTTTTCTTACTTTGGTTGAAATTTTGAAATTAATTTTGTTTAGTTAGAATATAATTTCTTGTATGTCCTATATGTTTTTAGATGTAAACATATAATGAACATCTATGATTTAATAATGCATATAGATATCTTAACATTAGGTGAACTAAGCCTGCCCATTACAAACAAAGAAATGATCTCTTAGTTTTGACTCACACTGAAAACTAAAATTGAGAGACTGCAAAATTAGAAAATTGTTCAATATTTCAATAAAATGATATCTAAAATACCACATTCATAATAAAATCCAATACCGCACTACTACAACAGTCAATAGAGGTATGCACGGGATGGCAAGACATATAGGTCAATGTACAAATGTTTGCCGCAATACTGCGACAACCAAATATGAATACCATGGGGTGGTGGTGAGAACATGTTAACAACTCAAGTAAACCACAACCCCACAAGGGGTAAACACTGACACTGCGGTATGGTGGTGAACAATCACTCAATCGCTAGAATTAACCCGTTGTCTTGTGGGAGTCCAAAGAAGTGTGCGCGGGGTGGCAGTACTACTATCGTTGCCCCCGTAGTGGTCTTCATATGACAGAGCAGTATGGCGGTGAATAGTCACTCAACTGCTAGAATTAATTTGTTGTCCCGCGGGAGTCCAAAGGGGTGTGCATGGGGTACCGCTACCCCACAGTAGTATTGATATGACAGTGTAGTATGGTGCTGAACAGTCACTCTACCGCTAGAATTAACCCACCATCCCATGGGAGTCCAAAAGGGTGTGTGTGGGGTGATGGTACTGCTAGTGCTACCCCACAATGGACTTTAAATGACAAAGCAGTATTGCGGTACAAGATATCGAGCATTAAATGATTACATTGTTTGATTTCCCAAGATCAACGACATGTATTCAAACTCAAGATATGGGAAGATTCTAAAATATTTTGCACGAATTGACATTAATAGCGAGGTGACCGAGCTCAACAGCAAATATTACTTGGGACTTGATGAAATTTTGGAAATCATTCACAAAGTTCAGTGTACCGGAGGCAAGGGAGTTCAAGCAAGAAAACTCTACAGCTATTATTTCGTCGGGTAAACCCACAAAAACCCTCTATAGCAAGTGTATAAGAATTGAATTTGCTTCTACAAGTAGACACCTAAAAAATCAAGTAGGAGTAAATTCTTCATCATGCCACCCAAAAGAAGTCAACTTGCGAGAAAAAAGGAAGAGTCCACAGTTCCTAAATCAAAGAAGAGGCCCCTGCGACAATCCATTTTAGATGTTTTACATAATTTTGTAGACAAAGGATCCAAAAAGGTGTTTAAAGATACAACCCATGGATGTAAAGACCCAATTATCCCTATCTCAGGGTGGGATCGATTTTGGTACTTCTATGAAAAAAGAGTTGAGAAGGTTCAAGTTTCAAATCCTTGGACCTTAGCTTTGGCCAAATTGATAGTCCCAAATGTCTTTGTAGATGTTGATTTTATTAAAGTATTGGCACAATATTATCACCTGGCTACTAGAACTATAAGAATTCCAAATGGTTCACCATTAGTGGTGTTGACTAAAGAAGCAATTATAGAGTGTTTTATGTTAAACAAGCAAGCTATCACTAATTGACTTGGAGAAAAGTGAGGAGGATTATAGGAAATTGAGAAAAACCTACAGGAGTGATGAACTTCCTTTACACATGAAAAAGGGTGTAAACAATAGGAAGATACCTATCTCCCCCTCCCAAAATGAGTCATTTTCCATAGAAGAATTCCAAGTATATTTCAAAAGAACTTATTTTGCTTTGTGCCAAGTGCTTGGAATAAATGTTGAAGAGAGGATGCCAACATATCTCATGATGATAGCAATGAGGATACAAAAGCCTGAAGTCAACATTGAGTATGACTTTGCTGTTGAAATTAAGAAAGGGCTACATGAGGGATTTTTGCAAGAGAGAACTTATCTCCCTGTCACTTTTGGGAATTACTCTTTGCTATGTCATTTAATATTGTACCAAAATAGAAACAGATGAACTAAAAGAATGTGTTTGGAAATGACTGATGATGAAGGGAATAGGTTTCCTATACAAAACTGGTGTTACATCTGGGATAGTAGATGTAAAAATAGTGATTATGTAATATTTCATGATGATTTCGTAGTAAAGGTCATGCCCACTCTTGGTCATATTTCACCAAGATTTCCTAATAAAATCATGCAAGTATTAAGACCTTTACATTGAAGCCAGAGCAAGGGAACACTCACAATTTTGGTGACTGGTTCTTCTTAGCAAACCAAACAGTAATAAGGGTCTATGGGTGTCCTCAAGCCCCCCATGTTTTACCTAAATTTGTTTCTATTTGAATTGCATTTTTAGAATTTATGTGGAAAATGTTACAGATGGAGCAAAATGTTACGAAAAGACAGAAAAAGAGGACATTCCTCTCTGACCTAACTGAATGTGAGGGGCTATCTGTAGGGTCTAACAATCTTGAAGAACTGTAGCACTATTTGAAGATGTGGTATTCATTGAAGTCATGAGGAGAAAGGGTCTTTTATCTTGAAGGGAATATTAATTTTATAAAGTAGACACTTCTCACTAAAGATGGGATTACCCATGTAATGGATTACAAAGATGTAATAAGAAATTGTTTTACACCTGATGAAGTTTTTCAGAGGAAGAGGAAGTGGGAAATCATAAAGAGGCTTGAGGAGGAGAAGAAGAAAAGGGACAATGGATTCCAAGGATTCTATGTTCAAGAAAAGGATCCTATCACAAGGATGAATGTAATAATTGACAACTTTGAAAGATTATATGTTGAACCAGAAAAGAAACCTAAGGGTCAGTCTTCAAAACCCTCCAAGTTGCCCACAAAGCAAGTGGTATTGTAATCAAAGAGCCCCTACCAAACACTACCACAATACAATTAGAAGCATCCCCTGAGCAACCAAGTCCTAAAAGGAAGAAGACACATGGAGTGGCCCCCTTAGTGGCATATGAAATAAGTGGACTAGGGGATACTGAAGAGGTAGTCGATGTACTTTTGAATTTTAAAGATGATGAAGTTGATCAACCATCGCCTAAGCTTGCAACTGATGCTCACAAACCAAAAGAAAGAGTGGATGTACATGGGCATAATGATCAAGAAGTGCATGATGATGAAAGGATGATTGTTTCCCTTAGATTTATTGAAGATGATGAATTTATTCAAACTCCCGAGTTTAAGGATTTGGTTTAAGATGAAAATGAAAGAATCTAAGGAGACTCCAAATTAATAAGATGGGCACTGAGGAGTCACAACATGACTAGATTGTTGCCCAAACTCTTGAAGAACTTAGGATTAATGAAATTACTATTAGCCCCCAAGAAGAAAGAAAATTGGTCTTAGAAAGCAATATACTAATTATTCCTGGGATGGAGTTAAAAACTATATTCTTACTAGATCAAGTAAGAATCCAAGAAGATCCCATGTTGGTTTTTGAATTCAATTCAGATGAGGGAATGAGTGGCATAATTTACAATCCAAGAATTGAAACCCTAGCCTTTTGGACCAAGCAAAAAAGAACAAAAAAACCAAGATTGTTGTAAAAGAAATGAGAGGGACTGCCATGGTAAAGACACTTCAAGACACATCAGCATTGGAGGTAGCTACTATGACAATGCACTTAGCAATGTTTACTAGGGATGTGATTAAAGCTATGGAGCTTAGATTAGCAGAATATGAGAAAGCACAGATTGATTTGAATGATGAAGTGAATAGGTTATTCATAGAAAATGTGAAATTGAAACAACAGTTGAAGTGAGCAAGTCCTTCCCAAAGCACAAAATTAACAATATACCAACCCCCTGCCATCCAAACTGATACAGGTGAAATCGTTGTTGAACAAGTTAATGTGCTAAAATAATAAATTGAGAAGTTGAAAAAGAGTAATGAAGAAGCAAAGGAAAGAGCAAAGAGAGAAACCCTCAAGGTATTGGAAAAAATCTTGGAGCATAGGGTTAAACTAATTGTGGACAAATTGGAAAATGTGTATGAATGTTATGTCTCCTTGTCACAAGCAGTTGATCAGATAAAGGCCCATGTACCTATATTGAACCCCTTATTCAAGAAATGGAAACCTATACATCACACCTTAACGATTTCCTGCATAATTTTACAAAGGAGTGTTGAGACCCCCACAACTTTAAAGCCTACTGAGCAAATGGTCTGAATGGTCACAGATGAATTTCAATACATGTTTGCAGAAGAGAAAAAGATCAAGGCACAAATGGATTCATTTCACACACTAAAGCAATGGTTCATGCGTAAGATACTAAGGGATGATGATCAACTAAAAGGCTCCAAGGATTGGACAGATGAGTTTAGCAAAATTGTTTTCAATTGCCTCACTAATATACAAAAGGATGGTGACAAATATTCACCGCCTCAATTTAACCTTGGATGGAATAATTGCACTAGATGTTGGGTACTCAAAATTCATCGTGGATACCAAAGGGTTATTAGACAACAGATGGAAGAGTCACTTGGCCAACACACAAAAAATCCAAGAGTACAAATGGCCTCATGATTACATGGTGTACTAATGGAAGGAGGCATATCTAGCTCCCCCAAAAGAATAGGCCTTGAAGTGAAATACCAAGCCTTGTAGATACTATCATGGAGACAAGACCTTGCCAAATCTGAATGATCACAGGTACCTTACGATGAGTAATGGACTTTTGTATCTTGCGAGTGTTGTGGACTTCAACATCTAATAACTTTTCTTCACTTCTCATCTTTCATTGCTTTTAAAGTTTTATGTAATCCTATGTAAACAACGATAATTAAGACTTTTTGATTTATGTTAAAAGTGGGTAACTGACAAGACACTTTTTAACATGTCATTCAGGACAAAATTTTGAAACGTATTGTAAAATATTTTTGAAGATCAATAGAATGAAGTTATAATTGGTGGTCGAATTATGGTTTCAATTGTTTGTTGAAGTGAATTAATGAATGTTATCTTGTTGTCTCCAGATTGATCTTTCCTTGTTATTTAAATCAATATATCAAGGGTATATCTAGTTCTTCAAAACACATTTGTTGTCAAACAATTCATTTTGTACTACATTTTGGTGTCAAATCTTTGGTAATTATGGTTAGTTTCATCACATTCAAATTTTGAATTCTAGAAAATTATATACAATAAATAGATTGGTGGCTATTTGGATAGTGAAATTAGCTCTCTTAGAAATTAACTGAAATATCTCGTCTTGAAATATCTAGAAAGAATATTTTAATTAAAGAGGATTTTGTGGTTATTTTTCTAACAATGATTTTACAGTGTAGCTAGCTTGCTATTTTCATTCAAGATACAAGTCATGATCAAAGTCAAGCACATACCAAGAAGATGGTACTCTACTTGAAACCCTCGACCTCACTTAGTTTAGCCTACTTACATGGGCATATTAAAGAAGTTGTTAAACAATTAATATATGGGTAAGTGCACCAAGATGGTCGCACTTTTGTGGCCAAACAAGAAAAAAATGTGCCATAACGTGAACGCGTTATAACGAGAACGCGTTATAACGAGAACACGTCTTTTTAAAAGCAAAAAAAAAAAGTGAATCCAAATATCATTTGTCATTTGTTTTTTACTGTTTTTCATCTCCGCCTACGGCCAAAAACCCTGCTTTACGCGCTCACGTTGTTGGAGAGGTGATTTCTTCACATTTCATCAACCTCAGTTGAATTTTCTTCACAAATATGGTGCCACGACGACGAAGAGATGCAAGAGGTAATTTTTGTTTGGTATTTGTTATGAATTTTTTGTTTTAAATTGATTTTGTTTGTTTTAGTTTAGAAATGAATGATTTTTTTTTAATTTGTAGGAAATCCTCAACAAGAGGAGGAAAATCCTAACCAAATCAACCTCAACAAAATCAGCCTCAACAACAAAATCAACCTCCCCCACCATTCTCTCAATACCCTCCTGGAACTCAAGAAAATTTGAGGAGTGAAATTGAAAACAATAGAAAAGAAGTTGAGGATCTTATTAGTAGGTTGAGTGATCAAAATTCTTCAACCACAGAAAGAATACATCTACCAGATTCATTGAAGGATTTGTTAAAAAATGTAGATGGAATTACCCAACAAATATCTGGATGGCAAAATAGGAGGGAAACATCGAGGGCATATTATGCAGACAAATTATCATATAAACAAGTAAAAGATTTAAAGATTACTAAAGGCAATTTGTGCTCTCTATTCACTGACCCTAAAACAAATCAAAATCTCACCCTCAATGCAAAGAGGTTTCCTATTCATTGGTGCCACCACCAAGAGATTAGGAACTATTTTTATGACAGATGGTATATGGTCTTTGATTACCCACCATGCAATAACGTGAAGTCCCCCAATATTTTCTTCGGAAATTATACTGTGAGTTTGTGTTGAACCAAATCCGAATTATTTTGATATGAGGGAGTTTCAGGGGAGAGGTGGGGGGTCAACACAGGATAGGCCCCGTGCACAGCCGGATCCTACACGACAGGGGAGTTGACATCTCACTAGGCACCCTCGTGAGCAGATTGTGATGCCTGCAGTTGCAAAGGAGAGTGCTGATGTAGAGACTTTGCAGGCGATCACATCCTTGACTCGGAGTGTCATCCACCACACTAGCCCCATTGTACAGCGCAATCGAGTCTTGGTGGTGGCCTTCGAGGCCATGTGTGTGATCTTGGAGCCACTTGTTCGTATGACCCCGGCCCTCGAGGAGGGTGCTATGCGGATCCATATGCTTCTACGGCGATCATGCATCTACGGGGATGGAGAGGGCGGTGACGTGCATGATGCATATGGTATTGACAGTCAGGTAAAATTCAACATGTTCATTGAATTTAGTTTATTAAATTTTGATTGTGAAATGCAAGATTAACTAATTTAGTTTTATTATTTTAATAAAATTGCGGGGTCATAGCATTGAGCCTGGATATACTAGTCATCAGCCTGTTTATTTTTTCAGTACACCTATCGGTGGGGTATGTAAAGTTAGTAAACAATTCTAAATTTAGTACACATGCGTTAATAGCATTGTTTTACGAATGGTATTTTAATATGTGATTTTGGATGTTGAACAGGGTACTGTCGAAGGATTCAAGGGAACACCTCTGAGTGCGAGTAGATTTACTCAAACATTCAAAGAGGTAATATAGAATAAAGAGAACTTAACTAATGAATTATAAGTTTAATCTAGATTTGTGTATATATAGTCATAAGAGTATATGGGTTCACTAGGTTATTATTCAAGCTTTTAAGAATCATCCTACTATGATTGTTTGTCTTAGAATTCCTACACTAGTAAGCTATATATAATAAAAATTTAACATGGAATTGACAAAGGTAGAGCTACATTCTACTCCATCCTATATAATTTTTTGTGATGTCAACGTAACCAAGAATAAGACTATGGATGTCCTACATGATGTCAATGTAACCAAAAATAAAACTTCTATCCTCGACCCTATCTATCAGCCACTTGACTCCTTCAATATCTCCTAGATGCTTGGAGATGCTTAAGACTAGGTCAAAATACCCTATATTCTCTTCATTTGTTGCATAGCTCATCAAGTTTCCCTATATGTTCTCTAACTAATCATGATTGCATGGAAAGAAGTTATAATTACTCATTAAACTCTCAACTATTGGAGCCTCCTCAAACTTTCCCATAGGACATGGAAAATGCTTAGAAATGATTAAATTCCCTAATAGGGTGTGGGAGATCTTTTAGGAAAACATTTGACACTAATTTGATCCATTGAATTCTTCTTCATTCTTATATATTCCTCAAATATACCTTGCAATACCCCTTATCATACCTAAATCTACTACATTCATGTCCTTGTTAGCTAGCATGTAGGTGATATAGTATGGTCCATGAATTTTTATGTCTTCTTTTTTCATTTTTCTATATAGTCCTCTTTTATCTCACTACTAGGTCCTCACATAAAAAGAAAAGAAAAACATTACTTCTTTTTCTCATCTAAGGCCCCTAAGGTTTTAAATCCCTTAGATGCAAGGATTCAAAGCACATCAACCATGTGGTACAAATGACTAGATCCCAAAGACGATCTGTAGCAATGAAAGAGTTTGAAAAGGTACAGAGAGCTACACTGGTGACTCAGGAGAAACTTCAGCTTTCAAAAACAAAGCCAATTAGGCTGGTAGACATGTGGACCAGGACAACATTTGGTGGAAGAGGAAGAAAGATGACTAGAACTCTGGAGGCCCACCATACTGGATTTTGATATTCAACCATGAGAGCAGAAGAGAGAGCTGATATCATGTATCAAAACATTAAGCATGCATTCTTCTAGCCAATGGATAAGGAGATGATTACTTTTCTTCATTTTCATTTGCATAACCATATCACGGCGTGGGAACCATGAAGACCAAGGATGTCCAGTTTTATGTGGAGGTAATGGATGTGGTCCAAACTTTAGGAGGGGCAAGAAGGTCAATGTATGATCTTGATGAAATTAAGGAAGAACAATAAGAGAGGAACAGGAAAAATAAAATCAATACATAGTTTCAAGGATTTGTCAAGCGAGTAAGAGAGCTATGGGAGCAACCTCATCTAAAATATTTTGAACTAGAGTTTTATATAGCATTTAGAGAGCTTGGTTTTCATGGAGTTCCTTTCAAATCCTCTACTTTTATTGTTCCTATGGTAAATTTTTTGGTAGAGTTGGTGGAATTACCTTTCTTAGTAATCACTATTACTAAGATTGAGATTGTTAACCTTGAGAGAGTAGGACTTGGGAAAAAGGGATTTGATATGGCTATTGTTTTCAAATAATTCAAGCGAGATGTACTCCATATGTACGCCATTCCTCAATCTTCACTTGATGGCATCAAGGAATGGATGAACTCCATGGATATAAAGTATTATGAAAGTAGAATGAACTTGAATTGGCAACCAATTTGTAAGACTATTATTGATGATCTAGATAAATTTATTGAAGATGTTGGTTGGGAATTTTTGAATATGGAAGCTAGTGATTTTGATTCTGATAATTCAGAAGGGTCAGATCAAGGATATGAACCCTCTAATGTAGAAGAGGAATCATAATTAGATTTCATATAGCCACCATCAAGAGTGTTACAAGCCAATCAACAAGATGGAGGGAATTCTTATATAAGGATAATTTTCAATGTTGCAGTACCAGCTTTAATTCCAACTACAATGGCAACATTGAAATTCCCTAGCAGTATTTATGTTAAGAAAATTTCCTTTAGATGCAAGGATTCAAAGCACATCAACCATGTGGCTTAATTTATATCATAAGTTGTACCATGATGTTCACTATGCATTCCTCTACTCTTTTCGATTGTCAAATGTGCCACGCCATGTCATTGATCACCATCATATTCTCCTTTTCATGATTATTTTCTCTATCATCTTTGGTATAAACACTTGACTATTATATTTAACTCAAGTGAGGAAACTTAAAAATCATAATGATAGGCCAAAGAAAGAATATTCAGTCTTTTCATGGTAAAAGGAGACCTCAATTTAATCACTGTCATCCTCAAAAGGTTAATTCCATTGTCAAACATTTATTGCATATCTTAAACTATGACAAGTGTTTAATAAGGGTTTTGAAGAATAGGCCCTTGACAAGTTAGCTCCATCATTTTTTATTGTCGTTGTATCTTTATTTAGCTCTTACTCCATTCCTTGCAACAATGATACTTGGATTTGTCATACTTAACTCAGTTGGCTACTATCAAAGCTCCTTTTGACTAGATCATCTCTTCTTCTCATATTGGTTGTCATATTTTACATTGTGTTTTGACGCTTTTTCACTTAAAATTTGTCCTAAAGGGTATTTTGTTTTTCAATGTGATTGTCCCAGGTTATTGCTTTTTAAAAAATTGATAATCATATTGTTGGTTACGTTGCATTACACATCATTCAAACTCAAAGCATTACTTCAAATTCGATAACTATTTTGTGATTGAATAATTTGTTGTTTTATTTTCAGATGTTGGTGAGAGAAACACCGCCAAACATAACAAGGGCAATGGATATCGGTGTTTCTACTACAATACAATCCTCGATGGCTCTGATAGGGGAGGTATGAGGAAAATTACTAAATTTCAATTTACATTCGTTGTTATAGATGAACTAGTTCTAGTGAAAAATCAAACCATTATTGATTCGTAGTTTAATTCCTATTTGGATGGTTTATACAGGGCTCGAGCACGCCTGAGCATCGGCGTGCAAATATTTCCCTCGAGGAGAGTGATCGTCAGATGGCTATAAGTGATTAAATTTTGTTAAATATATTAATTTTTATAATGTAATTTCTATATATTAATGTCTTTACTTCTTATTGTAACAGTTGAAACTTGACCAGAGCTAAACCCTAGGAGGAGTAGCAGGAGCACTCCTCAACAGAAACGGGCAGATTTATCGCCATCGGGTCGCCAGGAAAGGGAAAGAAAATTGTATTTGAACTAGAGCATGGAGAGAAATGAATTTTGAATGTAGAGCCCTTTGTTGTATGCCTACATGGCAATTTTGTACATATTTTGTATTTGATATATTTGACATTGTATGCCTATATGGAATTCTCGTAAGCCTATATGGATTTTTTGTAACTATATTTTATACTTATATTGACATATATTGATGTACATGCATACATGGCTATTTGATTAATACAAATCTTTTTTATCGATGGTGTCCATATTTGCATTATAAATTCATGGTTCAATAGATATGAGTTACATGTATTCAAGTGTATACTTTACAACTTATGCACATGTATACTTTTTGACTTACGTTGGAACATCGAAAAGTGTAAAATTTGTGTTTGGAAGTCAAACGTAAGCCAATTTTGCAATTCTCGGTTCTTCCATACTCGATCTTATTCCTTCCTAGCACATATTGTGAATATTTCTCATTTGGTGTAGAAGACAAATTCCTCATTTTTGAACCATTGTTTTCTTGTTTGCCTTCCACATAGAAAAATGTTCACACTTTTCAGATTGATCAATGATCAATAATGGCTAATTGTAAACACTTGACATTTTTATGTTTTGAACTTTAATTTATAATTTTGTAGTTTATATTCATAACGTTGATTACATTGCATTGCACATCTTTCAAACTCAAAGCATTGCTTCACATTGCATAACTAATAACTAGATGCTGATAGATGACAAAATTTCAATTACAATATAGTTTTTTTCAGCAATTATGCAATTACTTCACATTGCATAACTAATAACAGGAGCTGCCAATTGCATTTGCTTGTCATGGCACTCTGAGACCACATTTCTTTGAGGCATTTTTTTCAAAACAGTTCACTGCCTTGTCTATACTACCATTTTTGATACATGTCAAAGTATTTTGTCAAATAGTTCAAGTGTTTCCTTGTTGCTATGGCTGAAAGCCTAAAAAGTGCTTTCTTACAAGCTATGCATGCTTGGAAAGAATCTATCAAAAGCATAATAGTATACAATACCATAGACAAGGCAGTGAACTCTTTGAAAAAATGCTATGACAATCAAAATATTTTTGATTGTAATGGCATTCCATCACATGAGACCTCATTTCTTTGAGGAATTTTTTGAAAGAGTTCACTACCTTGTCTATGCTAACACATTTTTCATACATGTCTATCAAAGCATTTTATCAAATAAGTTCATTGCCTTGCTATGGCTAAAAGCCTAAAACAGGTGCTTTCAAACAAGCTATGGATGCTTGGAAAAAATCTATCAAAGCATAATAGTAAGCAACAAGCTGATGCAATACAAAGATTGCCAAACCACTCAACAGGCCCATTCAAACTACCACAATTCAAGTTACATAAGGCCCATATCACTAAGACACAGCTCAAAAATAGGAGGAATGGCCTATTTCAACATACTACACTCAAACCCTTAAGGGATAGATCTAGTTGAATGTAGCTCGGAGCGATTCCGCGTGTTTGGGTGAGAAAGAGGACCATTTATAGCATAACACATGCCTATTTGAATGCATTGGAACAATCCATTTGGTCACATGAGTTGCAGAACAAAAATTGCACCACCTTTACACTTTCCACTACTTCCATCTGACACTTTTTCCATCAACTAAAAACTAAACACCACGGGAAAACCACTCTGAGATAACAAAAACTGAGAGAGGTTATTGTAGAGGGGACCAATGCGATCCCATAGAATTAGATGAGAAGTTTCTAAGCATCGATGTTCGAGTAACCTCATGCTGAAGTTTGCAGCCATTTTGCCCTTTGGACCCTTAAGGGATCAATCCAGTTGAACGTAGCCCGGAGTGATTCCGCATGTTTGGGTGCGAAAGAGGACCATACCTAGTGTAAACATGGATATTTGAATGTGTTGGAATAGTCCATTTGGTCACACCAGTTGCATAACAAAAATTGCACCACCTTGCAAATTTCCACTGCTTCCATTTGACACTTTTTCCATCAACTAAAAACTAGACACCACAGGAAAACCACTTTGAGCTAACAAAAACCAAGAGAGGTTATTGTAGAGGGACCCAATGCAATCCCATAGGATTATACGAGAAGTTTCTAAGCATCATGGTGTCCGAGTAGCCTCATGCTGAAGTTTGCATCCATTTTACCCTTTAGACCCTTAAGGGATCGATTCGATTGAACATAGCTCAGAGCGATTCTGCGTGTTTAGGTGTGAAAGAGGACCATGCATAGCGTAAACATGCCTATTTGAACATGTTGGAATAGTCCATTTGGTTGCATGAGTTGGAGAACGAAAATTGCACCACCTTGCAACTTTCCATTACTTCCATTTGACACTTTTTCCATCAACTGAAAATTGAACACCATGAGAAATCCACTCTGAGATAACCAAAACTGAGAGAGCTTATTGTAGAGGGGACCAATGCAATCCCATAGGATCAGACAAGAAGTTTCTAAGAATCACGGTGTCCGAGTAACCTCATGCTAAAGTTTGCAACCATTTTACCCTTTGGACCCTTAAGGGATTGATCCGGTTCAACGTAGCTCGGAGCGATTCCAGGTGTTTGGGTGCAAAAGAGGATCATTCCTAGTGTAAAAATTCCTATTTGAATGAATTGGAACAATCCATTTGGTCAAACGAGTTGTAGAACGAAAATTGCACCACCTTGCAACTTTCCACTGCTTCCATTTGACACTTTTTCCATCAACTGAAAACTGGACACCACCAGAAAACCACTCCGAGATAATAAAAACAGAGAGAGGTTATTTTAGAGGGGCCCAATGTGATCTCATAGGATCAGACTTGAAATTTCTAAGTGTCACGGTGTCCGAGTAACCTCATGCTGAAGTTTGCAGCCATTTTTCCCTTTGGACCCTTAAGGGATCGATCCGGTTGAACATAGCTCAGAGCAATTCTGTGTGTTTGGGTGCGAAAGAGGACCATGCCTAGTGTAAACATGCCTATTTGAATGCGTTGGAACACTCTGTTTGGTCACACGAGTTGCAGAACGAAAATTGCACCACCTTGCAACTTTCCATTGCTTCCATCTGACACTTTTTCCATCAACTAAAAATTGAATACCACGGGAAAACCACTCCAAGATAACAAAAATTGAGATAGGTTATTGTAGAGGGGACTAATTTGATCCCATAGGAATAGACGAGAAGTTTGTAAGCATCACGGTGTCCGAGTAACCTCATACTGAAGTTTGCAGCCATTTTGTCCGTTGGACCTATTGTGACCTTTTCACACATTGCCCCATTGCAAATGTGGATCCTTCATTTTTTTTTTCTTTTTGTTTTTGCCTTGGCATCGCAATTGCTTATCACTAGTCTTTTTACAATGAGGAGTCTAAATTTTGAATGGTCACCTGAGTCAAGCAAATGAGTTTTAGTGTGGATCACTGTATAAACGTCGCCATCACGCTTAGAAGGCTTGGGAGACGAAGATCGACTGTCATTTTAGTCAATTCTGACACCTCCTAGTTTTTAGGGTTTTTCTCCCGGGGCCCCCTATTTTTTAGGACCTACTTTTTTGGCACTTTTGGGCAATTCTGAGATCCCTATTTTTTAGGGTCTATTTTTGGAAAGATGTTATTTTTGGAAAATTTCTATTTTTAGAAAGTTGCTATATTTGGAAAGGGCTCGAGTTTCAAAAATCCACTCAGAAGTTCAAAAAGATCAACGAAACTCTTAGAAAATGGATTTGAATTTTTTTTTTAATTCATGGTGAAATTCTGGAAAATCACGAAAAAATTAAAAAATCTGGAAAAATCGTTCGAAAATCATAGAAAAATGGTGAAAAATCAAAGAAATTCATATTGAAATCTGAGAAACTCATGTAAAAATCTAAGAAATCCATGAAAAATCTGAACAATCGTTGCAAATTGGAGTCCAACCAACATTGAGATGAGTGAAATTAATGTCAGAAGGCTACAACTAGGCAATGTGAATGGCAGAAGCAAGAGGCAACTCCACCCAGCCTTATGAAATAGCCTAAAATTTGATGAAGTCCGCCCATGTTCAAGTATGAAATGGAAAAAAGAGACCTAAACTCTGCCCAGCAGCATAGAAAAGTGGCATCAAAATTGGCCAAGTCCGCCCTTAAGCAAAAGGAACAATGGCAGGCCCTCCAATGAAGTCCGCCTTGAATGGTAAGGGAAACAAGCAAGTCCGCCTTGGATAAAGTGTTGAATGGCATCAAAAGAAGCAAAGTCCGCCTTGAGTGGCATGCAAATGAGTCAAGTCCGCCCATGTCCATGTGTTAGATGGTCAGGTCAAGGCTAAAGTCCGCCCTCAACAAAAGCTTGAATGACTAGCAAGTAGACAAAGTCCGCCCTTGAGGTGGCACAAAGATAAGCAAGTCCGCCCACCCTAAAAGACTATGGCATGAAAAGAGTGGAAGTCCGCCCTTGAAGAATGTGAAATGGCAACACATGGAGTCAAGTCTGCCCCAAGACAAAATGCTGAGATGGCAAACATTTGATGAAGTCCGCCCTCCAATGGCCAGACATGAAGCAAACTCCGCCCACCATAAAAGGTTATGGCTTGAAGAAAGATGAAGTGGCTAAGGCATAGCCAAGAAAAATTGAGTGGCAGGTTGCAAGCTAAAGTCCACCCTTAGTCAATTAGTAAATGGCTAGAAAATGTGTGAAGTCTGCCATAAGAAGTAAAGTATGGCATAAACTATGAGCAAGTCCGCCCTTGGCCTAACAAGAGATAAAAACCACTTAAGAAGTCAATGGCATGAGTTAAAGAGAAGTCCGCTCTAAGAAAGTAGCTTTGAGATTAAGCTAAGTCCACCTAGCTTAAGTCTTGATGGCCTAAATCTAAGCAAAGTCCGCCATAGGCATTTAGAGATGGCTTATTCATGAATGAAGTCCGCCACATCAAAGAGAAGATAGAAAACTTGAAATTTTGTCTAAGTATGTTTGGCATTTTGGAAATTCACCTAAGTCCAAACATCAAAATGTCTAGAGAAATTTTTTCCAATGACTTAAAATCATGCTAGATGATTTAGGAAGATGTGAAGAAAATTTTTCCAGAGAATTTGGATGATTAAAAAATCATGGCCAAATAGTTCCTCTCTGAATTCAAGGCACATGAAGGAATTCCAAAGCAATCTGGGAAGAAAGACTTAATGACTTCAAGTCTAAACAGGTGCTCCAAGACGAGGTGAAAAGGAGAAGCCAAAATCATCCAAGATCGAAGCACAAAGGATAAAGTCAATGGCAGGAAAAAAATATTCTTAAGGCAAGAACATGGAAAAAGCACAAAGTGATCAAGGAAGACATCCAACACGTTGAGGTGGCACCTCATCATCTTCCAACCAATCAAATCATTCCAAATCAACATGCAACAACTTTCTATTTTATCTGTTGGTTCATATTTAGCAAAAAGGACAAGTGTCCTCGAATGTAATTTTCTTATTGGTCGAAGGGTAGCAAACCCTAATTAGGGTTTTATTCTGTAATCTTGGCCGTTGATTCCAAATCAATCTTGGCCATTGAATTATAATTGGGGAGCCTATAAATTGAGCTCAACCCCTCATTTGTAAAGCATGGGAGCATGTTGCAAAACATGTTGAGATAAACAACTGTTGTAAGATTGCCAAAGTAATAAGTAATGCATGCATTGTTCTGATGGTGATTACTTCTCTTATTTTGGAGTTGTCATGGTTCTTATCCCTCATCATAGTTTTATATTTTATTTCATGTATGTTAGATGAATGCAAGATTTGATAAGTGTTGATTATGGTGAAACTTTTTGCTCACACTTTCTTTGAATGGATGATTTTCATTCAATGCGTAAAGTTAGCCTGAGCTTATTTTGTGGATGCTTAACTTCTTTCTAGATAATTATTGTTCGATTTGATGGTAGTTATTCATGACGTGAAAATCATAAGCACATTCCCTTGAAGATTGCACCCTCTTTGTGTAGTTGTCGTTGAGTGTGGCGAAGCAAAGCGTGGTTATTGGTTCCACCAAGTCAATACCGTATCTTGAATTCTTAGGGAGTAGGCTAGAAATTCTAAACCTTTATCTCCTTTTTTTCAGTTTGTTTGATCCATGACCCAAACAGTAGAGCTTCATTTTCTAGACCTTCATTGTGAATTGAACAAGCCTACCGTAAGTCCCTTTGTGTTACCAGCATAATCACATCAAACCACAGAGCTCATCCACACTTATCTTAAACATTGGAATTACCATATGATCTTTCTTGCAGTCTTAGCATACGAGGTAGTTTTTCAAGAGGGGATAGAGCGTTATTGACACTTTATTCTAGAATGTTTGTTGTGTCATAAAACATGCATCAACAGGACCCTTAAGGGATCCATTCAGTTGAACGTAGCTCGGAGTGATTCTATGTGTTTGGGTGTGAAAGAGGACCATTCCTAGTGTAAACATGCCTATTTGAATGCATTGGAATAGTCCATTTGGTCGCACGAGTTGCAGAACGAAAATTGCACCACCTTGCAAATTTCCACTGCTTCCATTTGACACTTTTTCCATCAACTAAAAATTGGACACCATAGGAAAACCACTCTAAGATAACCAAAACTAAGAGAGGTTACTGTAGAGGGGCCCAACGTGATCCCATAGGATCACACGAGATGTTTCTAAGCATCACGGTGTCCGTGTAGCCTCATGCTGAAGTTTGCAGCCATTTTACCCTTTGGACCCTTAAGGGATCGATCCGGTTGAACGTAGCTCGGAGTGATTCTGCGTGTTTGGGTGTGAAAGAGGACCATGCCTAGCATAAAAATGCCTATTTGAACACATTAGAACAGTCCATTTGGTTGCATGAGTTGCAGAATGAAAATTGCACCACCTTGCAACTTTTCATTACTTCCATTTGACACCTTTTCCATCAACTGAAAAATGGACATCACGAGAAAAAAACTCTGAGATAACAAAAACCGGGAGAGGTTATTGTAGAGGGGATGAATGTGATCCCATAGGATCAGATGAGAAGTTTCTAAGCATCACAGTGTCTAAGTAACCTCATGCTGAAGTTTGCAGCCATTTTGCCCTTTGGACCCTTAAGGGATTGATCTGGTTGAACATAGCTCAGAGCGATTCCGCATGTTTGGGTGTGAAAGAGGACCATGCCTAGCGTAAAAATACCTATTTGAACATGTTGGAATAGTCCATTTGGTTGCATGAGTTGCAAAACAAAAATTGCACCACCTTGGAACTTTCCACTACTTCCATTTGATACTTTTTCCATCAACTAAAAACTGGACACCATGGGAAAACCGTTGCAAGATAACAAAAACTGAGAGAGGTTCTTGTAGATGGATCTAGCGCCATCCCATATGATCAGACGAGAAGTTTCTAAGTGTCACGGTGTCTGAGGAACCTCATGCTGAAGTTTGCAGCCATTTTGCCCTTTGGACCCTTAAGGGATCGATCCGGTTGAACATAGCTCAGAGTGATTCTGCATGTTTGGGTGCGAAAGAGGACCATGCCTAGCGTAAACATGTCTATTTGAATGTGTTGGAATAGTCTGTTTGGTCACATGAGTTAC